>JBCNJP010014873.1:0-10428 GCA_039602395.1 Deinandra increscens subsp. villosa | reverse complement strand
GAAAACAATTATATTGAGGAGAGAATGGAAGCCCTAAATCAAACCCATAGGTTGATTTGAAGAGAGTGTAAAAAGGTGCTCTTTTGAAATCAAAACAAAAGCAAATTCATATATATTTTCGCCTGCAAAGTTTGTGAATTCACATCTACAAAAGAGGTAAAAACCCTAAAATTACAAAACCGAGACTAAACTCTCGTACCTGAAATATCAACAACTTGATTGTTCATCGTCCATGGAGAAGATGGAGCTGCAACTTCAAATCAGTGTGACAGTGTATGTACCAAGAGGGAGTTGTGTGAGATGGTAAAACTAAGATTTCGTGAATTTATAGAGGATTCAGTGACCTAATTCAAATTCAAATTCAAATTTAATTCAAATGTAGTAATCGAGATGAAGATTGCGTGAGAAACCAAAAATGTGGTAATCGAGAGAGATATGCGGCTGAAGACAGAAGATTATGAGGCTATCGAGATGATGAATAGCGTCCATACCTTTGACAGGTGAACATATCCAGAGCATGAAGTCTGACAGAAAACAAGTTTTGAGCTGGTTGTATTTGTAACCTGAACAAACAGTGTAAAAAAATAATCCAACATAAGTGACGAACATCAACAATAAGCCTACAATAGAACTAATAAAGCTTTTCATAGATAGCTTCGTTAAAAGTTAAAAATGCATAGAAAACATATTTTTATTTTGCTTAAAAAATCTCCGTGTAAACAAAAATGCTATAAAATAGTTTAACTTTTTAAGAATGTTTTTCCCTTTCTGACCCGTCATGGGTATAACATAACACAAATTGATCAATTCTCCAATGTTAAATATCTATTAAGCTTGTTGTTTATTATAATTTCATTAGCCTTTCATGGGATGATAGCACCAAAATCATTAGTTGTAATGAATTATAACACTTTCAGACAAATAGCACAACTTGAATATGTGATAATGAGGGGTGGTTCATTTGCAGCAACAATTCGAGTGAATAAGGTGTGCCGCTGTGGTTAGTGTAGGTCGCAATTTTGACATGTTTGCTCATACTTATGGATGTTTTATGAAGTGTAAATTGCATAAGACCTCCTAAATCATTTTTATTAATAAAAATAGATGTATTTATAAATATTAAAAAAAACAATCTTTTAGTAACTAAAAACTTTCTATGATAAGTATTTCAAGTCAAACCTGTTTTGACTTGTATGAAGAGCATGTTTTGGTCTGCTTGGCTTGAGCTCTGAGCAAGTGCCAAATGAAAAGATGAAATGGAGTCATTCCATTATGGATATGAGACATATAAGACTAAATCTTTATCTTGTATATGGTGTAAATACTATAAAATATTAACAAATTAGAACACATACACTTGTTTTGGCTTCATGGAAGTCCCGTGAGAGAAAAGAAGCTCTGCTCTGCAGCTTCGTTACAACTATATTTATCAGTCATATGTAGTGAAGTTTCTCCATATGTACTGCAAAGTTAAATGTAAAAAATAAAAATAATTACTATTATTTTTAGCACGTTTCTATCTATTTTTTCATCTTCTTTTTGTGGGTTCCATCAATAAAATTAGAGTGACAAAACATAATATATAACTATGACAAATATTTAAAAGTAAATCAAAGATAATAAATCTAAAGGAATATTTGATGTGTGTGTATGTTCTCAGGTGTGAAGCATGGGTTAAACATAACTCCAGTGACTATATTAGACGATCAAAATACATACTATGCCAAACATAATAAAATCTGTAAATGTTTATAAAAATCAATGCAAAGGCAAAACACACCAACAGTCGCCTAAGGTTATGGCAGTAGGCATTATGAGCAGAGACAATCTTAAAAAGTGAGGAACGATAACCTGCAGAATGTGAGGAAACAATACTTGAAACCTAAAACATAACAAATCAGGAAAATAAGATAAGATATAAAGTGAAACAATGATTATTAGATTATAAGCTAAAGAAAATGGGGGATTAAAGTGTATACCTAAACCGGCCATTGTAACAAAATGCACATATTCTCAATTATTATTTGTAATTGTATAAAACAAATGCAATATACCTTACATGGAATTTTGAGTTCAAAAGGATGAAGATTGAGAAGATCTCCAGTGTTGGTGATTATAAATCCACTAAATAGCAATCCCAAAGCCCCTAATTTCGATAAGTTCTTGGTAAAACTAATGAGGGGATTAGTTACGGTTCTTAATTTTTATGTATTAATGAACATGAAACTTACCTCCAATTCATTGCCTACACATCCACTGAAAAAATTAGGAAGAACTAAATAATAAAACCCATATTTCCTCAAGTAAAATACACCAAAACCCACATAAAAATCTAAGATCATCCACAATAAAGTGACAAATCGAGCAAATTTAATGGAAGGGAGAAGAAAACATACATAATGTTTGAGTGCCATGTCTGACGTATAGCCTTAACTTTGTGCGTACTGATTCCCTGGTTGAAGAGTATAAATAACACACACGAACCCACATCCAACATATAAGGCACAAATCGAACATCCATAATTTTGAATTCAAGTTGAATAAATATCATAACCACTTTAAGAGGAAAAAAAAAAGAAAATCAGATCTAAAAACATGTAAACCCTAATACAAAACCGAAGCCTTAAAAACGTAAAATGAATAACACAGAGTCGCATATTTCATAGTTTTTCACCAAATCAAATGACTAAAATAAGAGCCTAGAGTTACCTGTGTGGCATAGGGTTCACCAAGAGTACTGAAACCTATAAAAATCCAAACGAAACAAAGTTGTAAGTTGCAAAACCGAACCGAGCACCTGAGATTCAAAAGACAAAACACCTACAATGCGTAGTGGAGAAATAGATGCGTAGAAAAACGTGAAGCGATTGAAGACGAACCCACAGATCTGTACCAGAACAACAATAAGAGGTCAGAGGCGAAGAAATAAGGAAAGCATCGATGGCAAGACCTGGTTGCGGCGACATCTTAAACCAGTGTTATAACTTCCCGACAAGGAACCTGAAGGAAGATACATACCTCTTCATGTCACTGGAAAGATTTGGAGATGAGCTTGATAAACGGTTACGAAGGTTTGTACAGAGAGTGTAGATATGAATTTGGAGGATGAGTTTGAGAAAGATCCGGGGAGGGAGCGTAGATATCAAGATTTACAAGATTCAAATTTCAAATTTCTCATAACTCTGACCGTCTATTTCAAGCTTTTAAGAGCTTATGCATAAAAGCTTTGTGGCGGCGATATGTTGAAGAAGAGAGAGATGCAGATTTGAAGATGACTGGTGGATGTGGGTGGCAAAGGGTAATTTCAAGAAAAATGTTGCTATCGAGAAAGAAGATGACTGGTGGAGGTGGATGGAAGGGGTGATTTACAAATATAACCTCCTATACATAGTTAGATGGTTTAAATGTGATGCTTTAAAATCTTGTACTTGATGCTTAATGACTTGTACGCGTCTTAAGATTAAGGAAATTTGATGACGAAAATACCCTCGGGACCAATATGTATTATATATAGTAATAGATATGCAAGGATCTTTGTCCAGCAAGTTAATTTGTCTAAATCTCATATGTTGCCTCTTTTATACTTGTTATTTGTAAACGAGTAGCATAAGTAAAATTACTAGAAGATTACTAGAAGATTGATCTTAAAAAATGAATTTTAGCAAATAAATTAATTGTACTTATTGATACACATACCATTTGCGTGTGGACATGCATGCCACATAAATTTTTGCCTTTTTATGTTTTTATTTATTTATTTATAGAAAACAAGAAAGATAACCCTATCAAGTTAACTGAATGGTAGATGGACTTCATAAAAGAAAAAGCTAATTATAAATTCTAGTTATAATAACTCATGTACGTTTTCATTTTTTACATAATTTTTTTAAATTATTCATTAGTTCCGGTGGTTGCGTGTAAAGACTAAAATAACGCAAGCAGAAACAAGCAATTAATGCATATTTTCGAAACACACAATATATAATAAAAACACTTTTTGAAATTAACGCATGTAGGTTTTGTGATCTTTTTAATGTTAATACGTTTTGTGTTTTTTAACGTGTATGCGTGATAATGATAATGTGTGTGAGAAAAAAATAAATCTGTTTTTTTAAAGGTGCGTCATTAAACAGGTGCGTTATTAAAGGTACGTTATTTTTATTGACTTTTGTTGCGTGAATATTATGCTTTTTTTATGCTGACACGCTATTTTTTATTAGTTATTGAAATGACAATGATACCCCTTTTACTAAGTTTAATGAGCTGTACCCCATTTTCTCTGATGTGTATCAACCCCGTCCGTTAGATCGTTTTTATTGTTCTCAATCTCCGACTGGCATTCCTTCGCATGCTTCGCACGATTTTCTCCCTTTGTACAATATACTTTCCCCCTATATATATATATATATTTAGGGTTAGGATCCTGCGAAAACACATTTTTTTGTAAAAACTGCGAAAACACATATTAAAACCCACGTAACTTTTTCATACATTAACGATTTTTCATAAAATTTGGGCAAAAAATCTTAGAATTACGTTATCTTTAATTCTAGAGCAAAGTATTAAAAAAAAGTGACGTTTTTTTTTCGTGTGATGCACATGTGCATCATATAGTTTAAAAAAGTTATAAAATGTTATTTTTTTTCTTTAAATCTAAAGATAACACAACTATAAGAGGTAGGGTGCAATTTCTTTTTATATCTATTAATGTATATTACATGTATGAGGTTTTTTTTTGGTATGATGCAAACGCAAAAAAATAATGAAAATAAATGACATATGGTGCAACTAAAAAAATATATTAAGTCATACTATAAGTATGGTTTTTTTTTGTGATGCACATGTGCACCACACAAAAAAATAAAAAATAAAAAAACGTTAAGTTTTTTAAAACTTTTATAGGATTAGAGATAACATAATTTTAAGACTTTTGATGCAAATTTTTTTAAAAAAAAATATTAACATATGAAAAAGTTATGTATGTTTTAAAATTTGTTTACGCATTCCTCACAAAAAAGAGTGTTTTCGCAGGATCCTTCCTATATATATATATATATATATATATATATATATATATATATATATATATATATATATATATATAGGGGATGGTTATGGTGAAAACCACTCCGCGTTGAGAAAACTTTCGAAACTCTTTAAAAACGGGGTAAAAAAGTTTTTTTTTCATTCAAATTTTTTTTTATGGTGATTCTTTAGGTTATAGGCTACCACTAGGTGGAAAAGAATCAAAAAAATACCTCGGCAATTTTTTTTAAAAAAATCTCAAAAAAACGGTTGTTACATATGTAACCAATATATATATATATATATATATATATATATATATAGGGGAAGGATCAAATAAAAACAAGATGTTATTGCGAAAACAAGAAAACAAATATTAAAACCTCTATAACTTCCTCATACGATAATATTTTTTAAAAAAATTTGCACCAAAAGTCTTAAAATTATGTCACCTTTAATTCTGGGAAAAAAATAAAAATATAAAATTTCGTGATTTTTTTATTATTGCACATGTGCAATAATACGTATTAATTATATTACACATGTGCAATATTAACAAAAAAACGTTAATTTTTTTTAAATTTTTTTCCAGAATTAAAGATAACAGAATTATAAGATCTATGGTATAATTTTTTATCAAACATATTAACGTATGAAAAAGTTATAGAGGTTTTAATATTATTGCACATGTGCAATAATAAATTTTTATTGCACATGTGCAATAATAATAAAATTAAAAAAAACGTTGAATTTTTTTTAATTTTCTCCAGAATTAAAGATAACAGAATTATAAGATTTATAGTGCAATTTTTTATAAAAAATTTTAACATATGAAAAAAGTTATAAAGGTTTTAATATTATTGCATATGTGCAATAATAATAATAATAAAAATTATTGCACCTGTGCAATAATAATTTTTAAAAAAATTTGATTATTTTTTAAATTTTTTCCCATAACTAAAGATAACATAATTTTAAGGATTTTGGTGCAAAATTTTTATAAAAATATTAACGTATGAAAAAGTTATAGAGGTTTTAATATTTGTTTTCGTGTTTTCACAATAAAAGTTGTTTTCATATATATATATATATATATATATATATATATATATATATATAGGGGAAGGATCAAATAAAAACAAGATGTTATTGCGAAAACACGAAAACAAATATTAAAACCTCTATAACTTCCTCATACGTTAATAATTTTTTAAAAAATTTGCACCAAAAGTCTTAAAATTATGTCACCTTTAATTCTGGGAAAAAAATTAAACATATAAATTTTCATGATTTTTTTTATTATTGCACATGTGCAATAATACGTATTAATTATATTACACATGTGCAATATTAACAAAAAAAACATTAATTTTTTTTTAATTTTTTTAACAATTAAAGATAACAGAATTATAAGATATATGGTATAATTTTTTTATCAAAAATATTAACGTATGAAAAAATTATAGAGGTTTTAATATTATTGCACATGTGCAATAATAATTTTTTATTGCACATGTGCAATAATAATTTTTTTTTTAAAAACGTAGAATTTTTTTTTTAATTTTCTCCAGAATTAAAGATAAAAGAATTATAAGATTTATAGTGCAATTTTTTATAAAAAATTTTAACATATGAAAAAGTTATAAAGGTTTTAATATTATTGCATATGTGCAATAATAATAATAAAAAAATTATTGCACCTGTGCAATAATAATTTTTAAAAAATTTTGATTTTTTTAAAAATTTTTTCCAGAAATAAAGTTAACATAATTTTAAGGATTTTGGTGCAAAAGTTTTTAAAAAATATTAACGTATGAAAAAGTTATAGAGGTTTTAATATTTGTTTTCGTGTTTTCGCAATAAAAGTTGTTTTCACACGATCCTTACCCTATATATATATATATATATATATATATATATATATATATATATGGTGAAAGTTCAAATACAAAGGTATTTTTCCGTGCGAAGGAAGGGGAGGCCGACACGTGTAATGATATAAGTTTTACGCGGATGGGCTTTTCCGTCATTTTACATGTTTTAAAAGATATTCTTGCGTGATTTCATGTGTGCTAATAATCCGGAAGCAGTTATCTTCCTCGTATATTTACGTAGAATGTCTTTTACGATATATATTAGTTCATTAAGAGATTCAGATCTCGTAAACGACATTCAAATATTGCGATAGTTTTATTTTGCGTGTTCTGAGGGATCATGGAACCTGAATATGAACAACATCCGTTTGGTATGATTTTTATTTCGTATCTCTTAGTTTATGTGTTTTGTTATTGTTAATTGTGTTATAATGATTTTTAGAATCTGGTTTATGTGTTTTTATTTTGATCGAATTCGGTTTTGAATTTATTTTTTATGCGAAATCCTTGTTGTAATGATGCTCAAAGCTAGTTTACGTGATTTGATTTTGATCGAAGTCGTTTTTGAGTTATTTTCTCGTGATTTTTTAGATTAGTTATTGTTTGGATGTTTGTAATCGTTACATTGCATTTTTAACTGGTGTAGTTGTTTCGTAGATACAGTTTATTGAAGTTAGTTTAGGTTTTTACATGTTTTTTGTATCGAGTGTATGTTTTTGCATGCGTTTCTATTAACTAAATTGCATTATTATGTTATTTAGATTTATTGAAAAGTTGTTTAGAGAAATAGTTTGTGTTATTACTATTCATAGGTTTGCGTTATTTTTGTTATATTGTATTGTTGCGTGATTACCAGAAATACAATTTGCGTATTTTTATTAATATTTTTTGCGTGATTACCTATTATGTGTTTGCGTTATTTTTTACGGAATTGAGAAGTGAAGAATGTCACATTCCATCCGTTCCGATGTCAGTTAAACCTGAATAGGGCATGATATTTACTTCTTTAGAGGAAGCTGAGGCATTCTACTATGAGTATGCTACACAATCTGGATTTATAGTTAGGAAAGGGTCTGTTTATGAGGTGTCTTGTGTCATTAAGGGGAGGCATTTTGTTTGTTCCAAAGAAGGTAACAAACCCCTCAAGAAATATGATTCGAGTAGCGTGTCTGGAAATGGGAAAAACAAAGTAAAACCTAGGAAGAAGTATTCTACCCGTACTGGTTTCCTTGCACATATTGTGTACACTTCGAGGGATGGTTTATCTTACAAAGTGCATAAATATGTCGAGGGGCACAACCACTACCTTGTTGGCCAAGAAGACATGCATTTTCTTCGCTCAAACAGACATCTGACAAGAGTTTAGGAATCTCATATTTATTAATTATCTTTTGTTAACCTTGGTCCTGTTAAAGCGTTTAATGTGATGAGGACAAAATATGGAGGTTTTGAGAAAGTTGGAGCGACTGTGGTCGAATGCAAGAACTTTAAAAGCGACCTGAACTGCTATATTGGTGAGTATGATGTTGAGATTGTTGTTAGAAGGATGTTGAACAAGGAAGATTTCCTTCCTGATTATTCATTTGAGTACATGGTTGATGACGAGGGGAAACTTACTGCAATGTTCTGGGCTGATGGTGAATGCAAGGCAAACTATCAAGCATTTGGAGAGATTGTTTCTTTTTATGCAACCTTCAACACAAACAAGTATGGGTTTCATTTATTGTCACTTGCGTGATAATGTATACTGCATGCGTTATTTATTATTATATAAGCGTGATTATAATTAATCAAATGTGTGATAAGTTTAATGTGATTTATATAACAGGTACAAGATGGTTTTTGTTCCTTTCACTGGAATTGATAACCATTTTCGTAATGTTTCTTTTGGTGCTAGTCTGTTGTCATTCGAAACAACGGAGTCATACATGTGGCTTCTTAAAAAGTTTTTGAAGGCTTTTGGATGTCAACCCAAGGTTGTAGTTACAGACCAAGATCCTGCAATGAAGATTGCAATTGAAAATGTTTTTGACCAGTGTCTTCATAGATTGTGCATGTGGCACATAATGAAGAAAGTTGCTGATAAGGTTTGATTTTTTTTGCGTAATTTTTTAGGTTTGATGTGATTTTATAATGTCATGCGTAATTAATTTAACTGTTGCATGATTTTATGTTCAGTTAATGCTTGTTTACATTTTTTATGTGTTGTTTTTTTTATGTCCATGAAGGTTGGGCCTACGTTGTGTAATGATGAGGACTTTAAAGAGGCAATGTGTAGCATTGTGTGGACGGATTCTATTGATCCTGAATGTTTTGATGCAGAGTGGCTAAAAATCATGAATGATTATGACCTGACTTCTAACAAGTGGTTGTATGAGATGTTTGAGATTAGAGGAATGTGGATTCCTACGTATTTTTGAGATGAGTGGATGTCTGATCTCATGCGCATGACCTCTAGATCAGAGAGTGAGAATCATTTTTTCTCTCAGGTTACAAATTCCCATATGACGCTTTTGGAATTTTTTAACCATTATGAATCTTCACTTGAGATTCAAAGACACACCCATCAGAAGAATGATCATGACTCCAGATACACTTTTCCTGACCTGTGGACTGAATTTTCCATTGAGGAACAAGCTGCACGCATATACATGAGGGCTATGTGTAATGACGTCCAAGATGAGATATTTTGCAGCACCAGGAACTGTTTTGGCATGAAAACCATAACTGGTGATAACACTGTAAAGCTTTTTATTAAAGATCATGCTGCAATTGGCCTTGGTTTGCTGGAAGAAAGTAATATTATAGCTTTGCGTGATTTTGTAATATATGCTTGCGTTATTTTATAAAATGCGGACTGCATTTTTATGCGTGTTTATATGTTGTCCTTTTTCTTTTTTTGTAGGTTGACTTTACAAGGATTGATGGTGATATTACATGTACCTGTAGCTGTAAACGGTTTGAGCATTATGGTTTGTTGTGCTCTCATGTGTTTTATGTGATGACGATGTTTGAGGTACCTGAAATCCCTCAAAAGTACATCATGAACTTTTGGACCAAGGAAGCTGCACCTAATAAAGTCAAAAAAAGCAATGCCCCTGAGCAGTGATTCTAATTTTGCTAATGCTCATGAAGTAGACAAGGTTTTGCATGATATTATGTCTTCCTATGAATATATAATTAATCGCCTATCTCCATACCTTGAGGCCTTGTGCTCTGTGAAGGTTAAAATGAAAGAAATGGCGAAGAAGGTTGATGAGGAGAATCGACCAGTTGTTCCTAAATAAAGTAGAGATAGGTTTGCTGAGATTTTAAGAGCCAATCAGCCTGTTGATGGAAGCACAAAACTTCCTGGTGGTATTAAAAACAAAGGTCGTGGCTCTCATAAAAGAATTAAATCAAATAAGGAACAAGCGAGTAGCCGCACTGGTAAAAGGAGCATGAAGTGCTTGATTTCTCGAGCATGAAGCTTTCCAGTCAAATCATGAAATGATAATGTGGAATAATCTTTATCGTGAGTAAGCAACAA
>JBCNJP010014872.1:0-10429 GCA_039602395.1 Deinandra increscens subsp. villosa | reverse complement strand
TGGGAAAATTGGTTTTAAATAATCCCAAGTTTTGATAATTGGTCGCCAATAATCCCAACTTTAAAAATAGCCTCCAGTGGTCCCACCTTTCATTCTTTTGGTTTCTAGTGGTCCCGACGTTAAATTGACTAACTCCGTTAAGTTTGAAGATGACGTGACATATGAGTTGGCATTTAAAGGAATCATAAAGAAGATGACGTGGCATATGCCACGTCATCTTCAAACTTAACGGAGTTAGTCAAGTTAACGTCGGGACCACTAGAAACCAAAAGATTGAAAGGTGGGACCACTGGAGGCTATTTTTAAAGTTGGGATTATTGGTGACTAATTATCAAAACTTGGGATTATTTAAAACCAATTTTCCTAATAATTATGATAAGAAATCTTGAAAATGCTGGCAGAGATGATCTTTCAGCAATTGTAGATTGTTCTGAATGAATATATTTAGATTCTCCAAAGGAATTTCTCAAAGAAATTGCAAGGAAATATGTAAGTACAATGTATTTACTTTTTATAAGCTTGTATCTGTTTTTTATAAGTGAATTAATGAGTAAATGTAAACTAATGTACTTAATGACAATGGGAGCAAAAAGTGTTTTCTCTATGCCAAATAAGATGCATGATAAATTATCTCATGTGTTCTCGATTGTGCTTAGTTGAATTAGGTTCTAAGTTTACGTTTTAATGATGTATGGATTAGTGGAAGATGGTAAAAGTTGAACTTTTTATCATTTTCGTTGCAGTCTAAAAGATTGAGACTGAACTTGGTTTGAAGAGTGAGGATAAACACTACCAATCCATTTAGATTTTAGTAACAAAACATACCAATCCATTTAGATTTTAGTATGTTTCATGAAATTTAAACGATTTATGTGTAATTTGAATTTTCTATGACGGTTTATATTTTTCTTTAATAATTGTTTATCATTCAGTTTTCTAACCAAACATATACATTTCATTTTAGCAAGATGAAATAGTTATTGGTTTAGCACTATCTGGTTCAGAGTCTCTTGCCCAATCAGACATTTGGTTCAACACTTAATAACACAGATGTTACCAAACAGCCCCTTAAAATAGGATATCACATTTAGTTTCCTACCAAGGTGACTAATAATTAGTTTCAATCTGCATGCCTCGACACTATAGGTGGTAAAATGGGCGGGTGTGAATTGGTCAAAATGTGTATTTTGATAGCGGTCATAGACACTAGATAACTTGTGTGTTGATATTGATAAATAATAACTAGTGTGTATATGATTAGACACTAGATAACGTGTGTGTTGATAAATAATAACTAGTGTGTATATGATTAGAAAATTATATTATTTATGTAATAATGTTATTTAGATTGAAATTATTTAGGTGTATTATTAGAACCACCCGCCTCGTTTTCTTTTAAGCGAATTAATTCTATTGTCTGTTAGACACAAGTTGAATCGGAAACTCTTTTTTCTCATAATTTTTTTAAGTGGTTAATGTGTTAAATGCCACTATAAAAATTTAAGAGTAAACTTCATTTTTGGTCCTTGACCTTTACTCCTTTTATCCCTTTTAGTCTAAAGTTTTAAAAATCTGATTTTGGTGTCTTACATTTTATTTTTGTATCAATTTGGGTCTAAAATCTAAAATCCGTTAGAAGAATCGTTAGTTAACCCCACCTGAGAGGTATTTAGTCTAAAATAAAACGGAAATCCTTTTATACTTGGACCAAGAGTTACGCTGAATGACTAAAATACCCCTCAGGTGAGGTTAACTAACGGTTTATTTTAAACGGATTTTAGATTTTGGATCAAAATTGATACACAAATAAAATGTGAGGCACCAAAATCAGATTTTTTAAAATTAGACTAAAATGGATAAAGAAAGCAAACGTCAAAGATAAAAAATAAAGCTTACTCAAAATTTAAATATTGTGTTATTATGTAATAAATAGTTGTTAATATCATCTTCCACTTTAATCCTATGATTTTTCATTTGTTTCCTTTAGCCTATAATGGATGTTTTGTATGTTGTTGTAGGGACACTCATATGATATAATCTAGAAATATGATCTAGGCTCCCTAATTTTGTTTGAGCTTTGTTTTACAACACATTATCAAAATGAGTTTGTTTTGTTGGGACTTTGTTTATAGTAGAAGAACGATTGTAACACTCTAAGTAAATGATACCTCAAACACGTTTTAGGTATACTGATTATTAATAAGAGAAGAACTTTAATGTTAATGTGTTTGAATTATAAAACAATCATATGATGAGTGATCTCATATTCCCATGGGATTTTTATTGGAGAATCTAAAAACAAGTTGGTAAACTCCTTGCAGATAAAATTGATGATATTAAATGATAAGAAATGTTGAATGTGTGTTTAAGGGGATAATTCAAAATTTAATGATTGCCGTCGGTAATTTTACTGTTAAACTTTATGAATGAACTCATCTAACACTGTTTGTAAAGATATCTACGTCTTTCTAAAGAGAACACAAAGTTCTCCAATCACATCACAATTTCTTTTTTCTCTATATTTCCATCTTACTTGTGAAATAAACTTATATATATATATTATTTTATGTAGTGTTAATACATTAGTAAAACGAGGAATCAACCGCGTATTGCCGCGGTTGTGTATTCAAACTTTTCAGTTGTTTAGAGTAGTCTAATATTTGTTGTGAATGTTATTACAAAAACTTATTATGTTTTAAGGTAACGTTTTTGACCTTTTTTTTTAAGCTGGCAAGGCTACATTAAGTGTTTTAGTAAGCGTATTGGATCTGGAGTTGGTCAAGGTAGAATCAATTGAGAATTGGGAAATCATTAAAAATCAAAAAAAATTTTAGCTGATTCCACTCCTCCAAGTAATCCTGAACACAAACACAAGTTTAAGCAGCCCCTTGAAAATTTTCCGTAACTCTAGATATTGAAATTAACATTAACTCTATTGGATTTAAGCGCAAACATAATTCTAATGAACGAAAAATGGGAAAACGCCACTACTCGGAAGTAAATAAGTTCTAGAAACATGAAATTGAAGATGAATTGAAGCGGGTACGTACCCCGAAGCGGAGGGGAAATTTTTTTTCCGGAAATTGTTGGTACATGTGATAATAAGTTGAGAATCCAACTCAGATTTTCAGTTCGTGTAGAAACAATAAAAGCAAGTCAAGAAGCCTACAAACCGAAAACCAAGCCTATGTTTGTAAAGATTTTTTTTCCTAGTATTCTGCATATCTTAGTACGGGATGTAAACGAACGACACACTGAAGAAAACATACACGCTGAGAAACAAAAACCAGGCTCATATATATTGCATAGCGAAACTTGGTGCCTGTATATGTACATATTATGTTTGGAACGTTTTTTAATAGTAATAGTTGTTTTTATAGGCTAAAACATGTTAAAAATCTTATAATTTGTTAAATTGACCATACTGTTCAAACCATCTAAACTTATTAAAATTTTAAATTGTTTTTAGTATGCATAAGTACCATTATTGTAAATATTATTGAACTTTTGTAGGCAATTCCAAAGAAAACGTGAAGGCAGCTGCATATATAGCAGGTTTGTAACTGTTTAAAAATTCTGTATATTGGTAAATATATGTCAAAAACTGTATATTGGTGTTTCTAACTGAGGCCGTTAAAGAATCTGATTTATAAGCTACAACAAAGTAAAGAGTACATGAACAATAGACATAGAAAAGCTTAATAAAGGTGTAGGAGTAGAAATTCTAGGTAAAAAAGCTTTTTGGTATGAGAAGCTCAATTCAAGATAATGAACAAACAAACATAACAGAAAATCTTAAAATCTTAATCAAACCCAATTATAATAAACCTTAAGAAAGCTTTACATAGTATAAAACGTTTAACACTTAAGTCATACTCATTCCTAATACACCATACAAAGGTCTTAAAATAAGAGAACAATATGCAGTGCAGAATGAGAAATTGGTGGAAATTGGTGGAAAGATTATTCTTATTGTTAATTACCAATTATTCAATTATTCAGCATCAAAACTCCCTTAAGAATAGTACTTCTTACTACTATACATTTAATAGAGGCCAAGGGCTAGTTCTCAATCAGTTTAATTTTCATCATCAATTCTAAACTTATATATATTAATATATTATCATGATGAGAAATGATTTTCTTATATAATCAATTTCAAAGATGAAATGGTAACACAGACAGAGATGTTATCATAATAACTAAAATTATATAAACACATACATATGAACGAAATAATGTATATAATAACTCACCAGATACATTATGTATGACAAAAAAATGTATAGAAGGAGTTACCAGATACATATACATATGAACAAAACAGTAAATTTATTAGCAAATATGAAAGTCAACACCAGACTAACATATCCAATGTCATCAAGCAAAGTAGAAATTCATACATATTTTTCCATTTATTACATAGAAGGAATATGAATTGAGGGGTAAAGATCATGTGAAAACCACTCCTTAGCCTAAAAACCTAAAAACCACTTAAATTAAGGGTAATAAAGTAATTTAATAATTAATTTTTAGTATTATCAATACCACACACACCCCTATGTTTCATATATTTACAACACCACCCTTCCTTTTCCCACTCCACCCAACCCCTGCCCCCATCCCCACCCAACCCCCCACCCCACCCCACCCCACCCCACCCCTACCCCCCACCCCCCGTGTTGCATATATGCAACATAATTACATTTCATATATGCAACCCCTAATTACACCCTTCCTTTTCCCACTCCACCCAACCCCTGCCCCCATCTCCACCCAACCCCTCCCCCACCCCACCCACCACCCCCCCTCCATGTTGCATATATGCAACATAATTATATTTCATATATGCAACCCCTAATCCTTCAGCCCCAACCCCACCTCCAGCCCCACCCCCACCCTCCGTGTTGCATATATGCAACATAATTACATTTCATATATACAACTCGCACCCCTGGCACCCCTAGCCCCCCCCCCCCCCCAACCCCACCCACCCCCCCCCCCGTGTTGCATATATGCAACACAAGTGTGTTGCACATATACAACCCCCACCCCTGCCATCCCCATACCCCCACCCTTGTGTTGCATATATGCAACATAATTAAATTGCATATATACAACCCCCAACCCCACACCCCTGCAACCCCCCCCCCCCTTATTGCATATCTACAGCCCCAAACTTGTACCCATGCCCCCTCGCCCACATGTTGCATATATGCAACACAAGTGTGTTGAATGTATATACAACCCCCAAACTGTACCCCCCCCCCCCCGCGTGTTGCATATGTGCAACACAGTTGTATTGCATAATACAACCCCCACTTACCCCCCCCCCCCCCCATGTTACATATATGCAACACCCTTGTGTTGCATATATACAACCCCCACTCCCCCTTCATTATATAATGCATATATGCAACATCAAATAAAACCATGTTTCTGCTTATATTGCACATATGCAACATGTCTATGATGCATATATGCAACATGTCCTTTATTATAGTTTTACACGTCATGATGTTTTAATGCAATATACTATGTTGCATATATGCAATATTTTATATAGTGCATATATGCAACATTAAATAAACCGTATTTATGCTTATGTTGCACATATGCAACATGTCCGTGTTTACATTTTCGAATATTATGATATTCTAATGCAATATACTATGTTGCATATATGCAATATTCTATATTTTGCGTTCGTTCATTTGTTTCACGAACTTGCTTTACCGGTGACCTCCTAACCCTCAAACTTCTCTCAATCTCCCTCTCAAACCCGACGACCTTGACGCAATTTGATGTTGTTTTGATTGCTCGAGATAAATATATTAATGAGGATTATGAACACAAATGAAATTTGGTTTGCGAAGTTAATCAAGCTTGAACGAAACTTAAAACCGATTACACCAATAGATTCGTACTTTAAATCCCAACAAAATGAAGCCATGTTTTATTTCTATTGTTGAGTTATTAAAAATCCACCATGGATGAGCTTCGCGAAGATTAAAACAAAATAAATCGAGTCAATTGCATTTAAGTCTTGTGTTTTTAGAAATTTATATTTTTATAAAATGTGTACATTCTACAACATGACTTTTGTAACAAATAAAACAGTTTGACTACAGCAAAAAGATAATTCGAGTAATAATATCAATATAGTCTTTATAATTGGATGTAGGATCAAGCAATGAACCGCCTCTCGAACTCCAATTTACTTTTTTCTGTGGCTTTGACTTGGGATCCTTTCCATCACTTTAACTTCTTTATTTATCTCACAATCATATAAATCTAAGAACCTATTCACGAGAGTAAAGTTGTCAATCCATCTATCCCACCAAAAGTTAATTGAGTTTTCATCCACTTGTGTCATTGAGATGAAATTGTGGAAGTGAAACGATTTGCTATATGTCTTATGCTTTTTCGTCCTAAAATTTACACATCAACGTTATATTAAAATAATATTATTTAAAACTTTTAATTAAATATGTATATACTCATGATGCGTATATGCAACATGATTGTGTTGCATATATGCATCATGACTGTGTTGTGTTGCATATATGCAACATATAGTGTGTTGTATATGCAACATAATTGTATGTTGTTTATATGCAACATGACTATATGCTGCATATATGCAACATGACAGTATGTTGCATATACTCAACATGAATGTATGTTTTTTTATATTCAACATGACTGTATGCTGAATATGATCATCACAAGAGTATACCAATTGCAGAAAACAACTAAAGAAACTAAAACAACAATGAGCAAGAAAAAGGACCTAAAACTACAAACAACAACCCAATTTGCATCAAAAGTTTATCCTATTTGAGAAAAATTCAATTTCACCCGCACAATCTATATAACCAAAGAAACAAGAATTTAAAGTATTTTACCATATTCATTTACTTATCTTTAACATCAGTTCCATTGTTTTAAAGATTCTCATGGAACTCTTAACGGAAATTCAAATGATGCAATGAGATACAAGGATATAGTTGCAACTAACCTCATCACATATAGAGCTTAAGCCAAAATAACCCAACAACAAGAAATAGATGTTATCACAACAGTAAAAAATAAATTCTTTGTGGTGTTACCCACACAAATTCCGACGAACATCGCTATTCTAAAACACTACGCCATCGATTCAACACTCTTCGAGCTGTCACTGCCGACCTGATCTTCGTTCGAAAACCACCATTAGGAACCGTTCTAAGGTTCGACCCAAATTTCATACCTGGTAGAAGTACGTTAGTTGGATAATCAAAGCTAATCTGTTATGAACACAATCCAAACGATTTGGTTGTCAATTTCGTTTTCAGTCAGAAACCACCGATGTCTTCAAGATTCGTCGCCAAATTAGGGATAGGAGCGGATTGATTCTGAGATGTTTACAATGGTTGTTCCTCCGGTGGTAATTATCAATCTTTTACAACGACATCTTCTTCGATTCGGAGCAAACCATCTTCTTTAGATTCTAAATTAGTCGTCTCTCTCTCTCTCTCTCTCTAAAAAACATGCATGGAAGACCAATAAAATCTGCAACACCAGTAGACCAAAATACATCAGCTCTCAAAGCTGTTAAGGTCCGGTCTCTTCAATCTCAGTTTCTCCAAAATCATCACAACCATATGTATAATTTCTATCTCAAATCTCCAGTTCTTTTCATCTTAATTACTTTTTGTTATCTTCAATTGATCCGTGTTTATATATTGGGCTTCGCGATGTAGTTACACGAAAGAAGCCCTAAAAATCAATGCTAAGCTTATTGAGTGTAATCCTGAGTTCATGATCGCTTGGCGTTATCAAAAACTGGAATTTGAGCATAATCTCAGTAGTCCATCGGAGTCCGAAAAGGTAGATTCAGATCATATCAAATCAATTGTCGATGAAGAATTGAGAGTTGTAAGTTCCTACCTTGTTGACGCTTCTATTTCTGAAGTCATCGGAGGGAACACGAGGTTGGATGGTTGCTGGTGTAGAGTGGTCGGAGGAACAAGAGGTCGGACGGTGGTCGCCGGATTCGCGGAAGCCGGGAACGGTTGCAATGTCGCCGGCATCAATCGAAGGAAGGGGCGGCGTTAATTCTTTGGATTTGTGTAGCGAAGATAGAGAATTTGTTTTTGATAAAAGTGGTTTTTAGGTTTTTAAGATAAGGGGGGTTTTCAAGTGAACCTAACCCATGAATTGAGATAAGTTATACATCAGACTTTATATTACACACACTACTTCCTAAAGCTTGTTGAAAATGTCAAGAGCAGTTAACGTAGTTAGGCAGGAAGTGAAGATCAGAATCTAATAATGAGATGTCTCAGGTATTATATTATGTATTAACCTTATAAGGAACCTGTAAATCTTTAAAAAAAAAATTAGTGTACTAAATTCTCTAATACAATAGGAAACAAATCAGGTACATAGACCTAAAACCATGTCTTTCAAAATAACATGAGTTGCAATTTTTATAATTAAGTTAGAAAGTAAAAGAATGTTATAATAGAGAATATGCCATTCGATATAAACCAAGACAAATAAAGACATAAAAATTTGCAGTAATATTATTGCATTAAAACTTATGATAGATTTATTAAATGAAACTCAGTATAGGGTAAAATTTTGTATTATAAGATTAACCATAGCAGGCAAGTTATAGAACTTTTTTTCCTAGAAACTGAGCATATTTAAGCATTATATTCCTCCTATTACACATTTATCAACTTTTGCTATATACATCACGTGCCTCTTCCTTTCTTCTACCATATCATGTGCCCCTTCCTCCTACACCCACAGCAACCGCCATTTTCATATCCCCATCACCCATCCGCCTCCACACTTCCCACTTCATCATTCAACAACGATTTCGTATCTCCATCCATCACCATCGACTAAAGCTTTCGTTCTCCATCAAGATTTCACTACGGCAATCCCTTCTTACTACCACATCGACTCCGATTTCATCCATTCACATACACGCATTCGCAAGTTTCTCCATCAGTATTTCAATAAAAACCTGCAACATTATCTTCTCCAACCTACGATCATAGGTTCCTCCCTATATTCTCAGACCTTTTTTTAAAATTAGGGTTCATCAAATTCTTCAGACTCCCTGTAAAATTACATCACCAATTCACTGCCAACCCTCATTTCTCCTTCACGATTGCCCTATTTCATATTTACTCGGTTTTCATCATTCCTTCACGATTGCCCCATTTCATTTTTAATCGTGTGTTGGCAAAGAAAGTTTTTACCCATACAAATTATTTGCCCCAATTCATTTTTAATCGTGTGTCGGCAAAGTAAGTTTTTACCCATACAAAATTTTATATAAGTCTCCCTTCCTTTACACATGATTTCGTGATTTATATCCACATAGAAGATTAACTGTAGAGTTTGAATCATGTTCATAAGTTACTTTCTTTGTATTTTTACTGATCTAATTTGGTTTCATGATTTCCTTAAGATGTTCAACAATGTGTCTGTTTAATAATAAAAAACCTCTCCTTCAATGTTTTTTTTCCTAAATAGATCAGCTTATTCATGAATACAACAATTTCATATAATTAAACAGATTAACATTTTATTTGTTCACACAATGTAATAGACATAATGTGATTATTAACTGGTCAATGTTGGTGTGTTGGCAGAGTAGGGTTTTGGCCATAAGAAATTAGATATAAGTCTCCTTTCATTTACACATGATTTTGTGATTTATATGCACGGCAGAGTAGATTTTTGGCCATCAAAATTAGATATAAGTCTCCCTTCATTTACACATGATTTTGTGATTTATGTCCACATAGAAGATTAACTGAGAGTTTGAAGCATGTTCATAAGTTACTTTCTTTGTACTTTTACTAATCTAATTTGGTGTCATGATTTCCTTAAGATGTTCAACAATGTGTGTGTTTAAAAAACCTATCCTTCAATGTAGATTTGAGCCTATCAGATTTAGAGAATAAGTCTTCAAAACCCAAAAAGAATAAACCGTGGAAAAATAATTCATTGTTTTACTTTTCTCTTAAATTATATATGCTAAACTAATTTAATCTAAATAAGTAGTTATAATAAGGTCTACACATGTAATGACCACTTTTACTGCCTGCATATTTTCTGTTTGTATATGTCTCATACCTATTTCTTAAAATAAAGTCATTTAAGGTTTGAAGTTATATTGATTTGGTGACTGAACTATCTCATTATACCTTTATATGAAAATTCGATATCTACCTACCTCAAGATAATAGAATCTAAATAAGAAATATCACAATACAAATGACCTATAAATATTATACCATATATTTATGCACGTGACATCGGATTTCTTTTTAAATCTACCTCATTGAAGTTAAATTAAACAATAAAGATGTTTTTTTATATAATAGTGAATTTACACAAAGTAGATACAATAACGAGTCTT
>JBCNJP010014871.1:0-10430 GCA_039602395.1 Deinandra increscens subsp. villosa | reverse complement strand
TTGAAACAATGATTTGTAAAGCACGTGGCTAGTGCTAAGATACTATTGTTTTTATTCCGCTGCGTAACCTTTGAAACTGTTTGAAATGAATGTTTTGGACTTTACTCTGATTCGTTTAGTATTTGTAACTAATGGTTGTGGTCCTGGTCTGGTCGCACCCCTTGACGGTATAAACTCCGTTAGTGGTTATTTGGGGGTGTGACATGGTACGCCACTGTGCTAGTCGTTCCAATGATCGGTAGATAAATCTTACTAGACTGATAACAGAATGCGGATTGACAAAAGGATGAGCGAGGTATGGAGGTTTGACAAGGCATGATTACTCATGAATGGGCTCTACCTGGATTTTAATGTAGTTCAAATTACAATTATGTGTGCACCCACAATTGTGATTTGCCTTACATGATCGGCCTAAGCTTTGCTCATACATGAATTTTCAGTTTGTCTGAAGCGAGACGTGTTTGGGACACTACTGATCTTACGAAGTAGTCTGGATTGATTAGCTTTTGCTCGAAAGTTCCAATGCAAACAAGGAGCTTTCATTCCTAGTTTACTAGTCCTAGTTATTGTCTTTCCAAGACAATACACGTTATTAGGTTTTGATTAGATACCGGATGGAATCTTCCTAGGGTACTAGGAGTTTTAATGATCATAATGACGGAGATGCGGGTTGCTCTAGTTTCTGGGTATCATGGCCTAATTTCTTACTAGTCTCCGGGTAGGATGGGGTTCGTAGGCGGTTGGTCCGATCCATTCTAGGACTCCAAGGGACCAAGGTAACAAGGTTTAGATCTTCCTTGCTTTTCATGCCTAGTTATTCCTTGTCTGAGGCCGAATTCATTATAAGGTTTTGATCCCCCTTATAATTTCCAAGGGTTTGCATCATGCGTTAGCATAGTCTTTCTAACGATCGCGTGCATTCGTAAGTCTATTGAAGATCAGAGGTAACTTGCTTGCAATACATAGGAGGGTACTTGAGACTAGTAGGTTGGTTTCTTTCAATCTTAGTCCGGAAAGTAAATGAATGATACTTCTTTTCATGACGTGATGTCAAGAGGGTGTAGTTCGATGCCTTATGTGATAACTACTCATGTAGGAGGTCTAACTAGTAACGAATGATTTTCCTAATCATTTCCAAGATCAACATCCGGGAAACCACATATCTCCCATTGTTGGATTAGTCCTAATTCTTTGGCCATCCTTTGCGAAGGAATCTTCGTGTCCTTATACTAGATATGAGGTTTTAGCTTGCCTTGCACGTATAGAGTGTTACGATCTGTAAGTGGCACTCCTACCATTTTGTCGTGGCATATGATTTTCCGCATGGTTCTTCGACAACCATTCTATCCTAATGATTACGTCGAGGTTCCTGGATTCAATGGGTACTAGGTTGATGCTAAATGTATGAGCGGAGAGTCCTAGTGAATAACCTTGGTAGATTATGACAGTTTTGATTGATTCTCCATTGGCCTATACTTCGATAAACTTAGCGTCTAAGGCAGAATGGTCGATTTCAAAGGATTACTAAATAAAATCGGTAGGCACAAGGTTCCTATTGGCATTGGTATTGAACAAAACAGAAGTTTAATGGTTGTTTACTATGAACGTACCTGTTTCCGTGTTCGGGTCACGACAGGCGTCTTTAGCGTTGATCACGAAGACTCTTCCTCTAGCCTGGTTAGCATTTTGGTCCTTGTTATTCGGGCATTCACTTTTGAAGTGTCCAATGGTCCCGCAACTATAGCAAGTGCGTTTTGGGCAGCTACGTGCTACATGTCCGTAAGTCTTGCAGATATTGCAAAAGACATTTCCACAATCGAGAGTATGGTGGAGGTTGCATTTGTTGCACAGGGGTGCAGTACCGATGTAACCGGTCTTTCGGAGGGACTGGACAGGGGCGGTAGCAGCATAGACCTTCTCTGGTCTGGATTCCTCAACAGGGTTCTTCTCGGAGTTCTCGTTCCGATTCTCCCAGAATCCACGCTTACGTTTGCTTGATGAAGGGATGGCACTGACATCAAGGGATTCATGTTTAGGCGATTTCTTGCCAAAGTCTACACCTTGACGATTTGCCTGATAGACAAGGTTGTGTGCCAGACGCACAGCATCCTGAAATGCCTGAGGGTTTGAGGAGAGAACGTTTCCTTGAATGTGTGACGCAAGTCCCCAGATGTACCGTTCGATCCTCTTGTATGTCGGGGTGACCATAGTCGGACAGAGGTGAGCAAGCTCGTGGAACCTCTTAGTGTAGCCAGCAACGTCAGCTCCCACCATGGATAGGTTCCAGAATTCGGCTTCAAGTTTCTGCAGTTCCTCTCTAGGACAGTACTCATCGCTCAACAGTCGTTTGAGTTCATCCCATGTCATGGCATAGGCCAAGTCAGTTCCCATAGCATCGGCATGGGAGTTCCACCAGGTTAGTGCACCGTCAGTGAACGTGCACGTGGAATATTTGACCATGTACAGCTCGGGACAGTTGCTTATGCGGAAAACTGACTCCATCTTCTCAAACCAACGGATTAACCCGACAGCACCCTCAGAACCCTTAAAGTTGGTTAGTTTGCAATTCATAAAATCTTTGTATGGACATTCCCGAGTGCCGCGTGCCCCGTTGTCAGTGTGACGTTGGGCCTCGGCTGCGGCAACTGTTTCAGCAACGCGCTGGGCGATCATCTCCTCGATTTCAGCGGCGCTCATAGGAGGAGGAGGCGGAGGAGGTGAAGCGTTTCTGGCAGTTTGGCGTCTCGGTGGCATGGTTTTGCTTTAAGTTGCCAATGTCAACATAAAGGAAAATTTAGATAATATGTAGATGGGGTTATTACATGCTCGAGAATAACTGCCACGACATACATCAAAGATACCATAACATGACACACCCAAACACAGCCAAGAAACATAAGATAGAAGGGATATAAAGGGAAATAGCGTACGCGAATAATTAACGTGCCATAGAGATAACCACAATAAGCATAATAGCAATGATGATAACAATAGTCATAGTCATAACCATACTACTAATTTCCATTCTCAAAACATACTATGATTAAAGTGAGACATGTTTGGTCTTGGGCTCGCAGCCCAAAAATACAACATATAAGATATAGATATGCTAAAACGATGGTCCACAATGGCTAGATTTAAGGTTATCTAGAAAGGTGGGGGTCCTGGGGGTATGGCTAGGGTGGTCGTGATCTGTGACACACGGGTCATGAAGGTCATTACACGTCCAATGAAATCCTCTACGGTAACGTGCCTCGCATGGAGGGCCTCGTTTGACAGAAAGAGGTTAGTGACGGTTGTGTTGACACCATTCATGTGAGTATGAAGGGTGTCCATGGAGTCCTGAACGACATCCATATGACCAGCAATCCTGGCTCTCCGGGTCTCGAGGGCCCGAAAGTCAGTCACAGTAAGGTGTCGAGAAATGTTTCTCTCAACTAATTCATGGGCCAACTCATGACGACGCATGCATGCTACTAGTAGTGGAACAGTGTCCGCTATTGGCTCGTCAGTGAGTACAGAGATGCCACACAGAGGACGGCGCGTGTCACCGCCTCTGATTGAGGGCTTGCCTTGCTTGTAAGAGCTAGGCAGCCTGTCAAGCAGTCTCCAGGAATGGAGTTTTCCGGGCATCCATGATAAATGAGGGTACTCGGAGGCGCAATGCCACTTGGGCACTGGCTCGTTCGGGGATGGAGTATAGTCAGATACATCTCTATCATTGTTTTCTCCGGAATCGGGAATGCAGATGACTTCCTTGGAAGTCATCTCTGCGATTATATTCTGAGAGAAAGAGACGTAGCTAGCAATAACATATAAACTAAATGAACAATTGCTAAGGAAATAGTAAACATGTATAGCACTTAAATTAACATATGTTAATATGTTGGAGAAGCGGTCTTGCATGCAAATGGTAGCTTCAGAGCGGGTTATAGTCCAGGTTCAGTTTTCGTTTTGTTTGTTCGTTTATCCTGGTTCGCTATAACCACGGCTCTGATACCAATCTGTCGCACCCCGGTCAACGGATTCGGGTGTGAACGGGAATGGAATCATAGTCGTGGATACATAGAACAACTAATTATATTCAAACGTTATAGTAAAACATCACATCATTTGGATTGCAGCGGAAAAGTGGTGAAACGACAATGTCTTACATTTAAAAATAAAAAGTCTTAATTTATTGATAAAAGCATAAGGTAATTTATTTGGGATAGGTCGGGACTATGACTCCGGCGAAGCGGGTCTGATAGTTGAAGTTAAGCCCCATTTGCATGCCTTCGGTGATTGCTCAATTACCTGAGAAATCATGAATTTAAAAACGGGTCAACATAATGTTGGTGAGGTTCACAGGTTTATGATTTATCATTTACAGTTTGTAAAACAGATTTCAGTACACTTAATATTACTTCGGTTTACCGTTGTGGATGTATGATCTCACCTGAACCTTGATTTCAAATACTAACGGTTTACCCACCCGGCATCTCTTGCCCAGAGATGTTAAACAGAGCAGAATAACTGACGTGTACCCCCAGACAATCCGGAGTCAGAACTGGAGCTACCAGTTAGGGTAGGGTTGTCAACCCAAATAGATCTATTCACTAGCTATCGTTTCGCACAGAACTAATTGAAATCAATTAATGATGGGATTTTCGGTTGTACAAACGTTTATAACGATAATGTACCAAGTTGGGCAATCAGTAAGAGAACAAGTAGTCATACGGCTAACAAGTAAACCATAATATTAAGTAAAAAGCATTTAATCAGTTTTCATGATTTCTCCCCCAAGTATAAAACAGTTAAAAAGGAAAAGGGGCCGTGAAACTCACAGATTCAGCAGATAAACGGTAGGCAAGCAGTGTAGATAACAGTAGCACGAGATGCCCTAAATAAATTAAATAGGCATATGCATAAGGTCTACAATCCTTTAAGTAACATAAGTTACCCAAGTGATACCGGTCAAGTCTTGACGTTATTCCCGTTTGTATTTGATTGGAAAGCCCGTTATTAGTATTTATTGTACAAATAAATACGCGTTTTCAAGTTTATATTTATGTCAAATAAATATAACGTAACTAAGCAGATAAACAGTTTAATCAAGTTTTAAATATTGGATCAAAATAATAATGTCAATTATTATTTTTATGAGTTAGGATAATTATTTGGAGTTAAATAATTATGAAGGCCAAAATCTTGTAAATAATTAAGTAATTATTTAAGACTTTTATATTTTAAAACATTTCCAAGATTTAATAATATTTCATGTGTATGAAGTATTTATTTGAAAACGTCGCTAAAAATATTAAATGACGACACTTGGATTTATAAAGTTTATCTATTAAAACTCTTGCGTCGTTTCAATAAAAACATGTCAAGTTTTATGTTCTCGCGTATATCGCCGTGCGGTCCCGATTTTATTACTACGCAACGTAATATCTATTTTAATTACCTTGATTCCTCAAAGTAATGAAAATAAATCCATGGAAACATTTAAAGTTATTTGTTTGCCTTGATTGATTTTATAAAATTTCTTTTATAAAAAAATGTCCATTTTTAGTAAGTTTTAATAAAGGTTAAAACTTGTAATAAATCCAAGTATTTATGTCAAATTAAATCTATTTTCCATGTCCAAGATTTTTAGTCCATTTATTTTTCCATATCTTGTAACTTAGTTAAACAAAATATAACAAGGTTCATATTTATTAACTATAAATAAGTCACATGAAATAACAAATATATCAATTAACATAAATATGTTAGGACCAAAATAAATCAACAATCTACTAACATGAATATGTTAGGACAAGAAAATAAAATCTACTAACACAAATACTTGTGTTAGGACCAAAAGTAATAAACATGTATATCATTTGTCTTAGATTTTCCATTTTTATTAATATGAAGAGGCTTTGATCTTGCAAGTAACTAACCATGAAATCTTTAGATTTCATAAGATAAAGGTGCACATATGCTACTATCCAAGAGGATTCACAATGTGTTTCACCAAAGATTGAAAGAATGGAGATTGAGAAGTGAGTTTGGGTTAGTTAATCTTGCAAACAAAGCATTCAAAAGAAAAAAATAAAAGGTTAAGAGATCTCGATTATTAGTGGTTAGTTGTCAAGACTTGATGGCTCATTTGGGTGGTTGAAGGTGATAGAAATCATAGAAGAAAAAGGTTGTAGAAAACTCACACGGAAGTGAGAACAAAACCGAAAAAATGAAGGAGGATGGTGGCGGCCTTGGGGTGGATTCTGGCGGGGTAGGGGCGGTTTTCCGGCGGAGGGCGGTGGCTCTTGGAGGGGCCGGCCAAAAGAAAGAAAGAAAGGGAGGAGAAGAAGTTTGTGGGTTAAAGTGTGGGGTGGTGGGTTGTTTATATAGTGAAAATTTTGGTTATTAACCAAGGGTTTATAATGTGTTGTCAACACCACATTAACCCAACAATTTCCATGACTTGGAGGTTACTCCTCTAGTTATTTTTATAAAAAATGTAGACTTTTATAAAATATAAGGAGGTTAGGAGTTTGTAAAAATTATAACTTTTATAGATTAAGTCCTAGTGGAATTAATCCAAAAAGGTGGTGAAGTTTAAATAAATAAATTGGGCCAAAAGTTTATAAAAATTAAATGGGTTAATTTTTATAAAGAGTTATGGGCCAAGATAAAAAAAAAGTTTGGAAGTTGCAAGGATAAGAAAGAAAGAATTGTTTTGGGCCGGTTCGGCCCAATGTGATTCGGGCCGCGGTTCGGGTTTCCGGTTTGGGGAAAACACTCGGTGTGACGAGACGAGTCATTGGTGAAATTTTCGGGTTTCCGGTTTTGATTTGGGCTTATTGGGCTTACTGGGCCCAATAGGCCAAACGGTTTGAACAAAAAGGCTAAGTCTTGACAACGGACAAACTTTAAATACGATTTGATTTTATCAAAAGTTGTAAAGTTTCATATTGATTCACATAAACAGTTTTTTTTCATTGTTCGACATGATTTGTTTATGTTTTTCTCAAGTTGATCCGGTTTGGTACGCGTGAATGCAACGAAGGATGTTTCGTTTGTTCGCGTCAGTTTTAAGCTCGATCACCACGAGTGATTAGAATCCCAGTTGTTTCTAGTCACGTAATCGCTTAAGATGTTCCCGTGTCGATGGTGAATATCCGTGACACATTTGTTTAAGAAGATATAAAAAGTATATTTTTATATTTGTTTTCTTGTTTATTAAAATTCCATTAATTCCTTAATGGTCTTTCATGATTATTAGGGCGCGTTTTCCAATACAAACGTGGGAATCAGTTTACGTTCGGTTTTTCATCGGTCACGTACAGTTACCGATAGTTAATCATGGATAAGATAAGCACATAAGTCTAATCTAAAGTCAAAGTGAGGAGCGTTGACTTGACTCTTGGACGGGGTGTCACAAAACATGTAGCCGATACAGTAGATGAAGTATGATTCATATTCAACACATACAGATCTCGAAATCTTGGTGCACGCATCATGATCCATTCTTCAGGAATCTGTATTCCGGTTTCAAGAATTAAGCATTCAGAACTTGTGAAAGCAGGAGTGTACTGCTTGTCACAAATCTGTGAGACACTAAGCAGGTTATGTTGCAATCACAAATTGAACTTTGTTGAATGTGACTTTATCGTTGCCCATTTTTCCTTCACCGGTTATTCTTCCTCCTTTATTTCTTGCAAAGGTAACATTCCCGCTATGAATTGGTTTAACATCAGATAACAGGGAAATATTACCAGTCATGTGTTTGGGTTTTAAAGCAAAGAATGTCAAAGCTGAGGAGGTTCCAGCATTATCATCCCAAAATTTGAAGAAATTGAAGATGAAACAAGTAAAGAAGGAAGTCTTTAAAGCTAAGAAGGTTCAACCGGAGCGTTTCTACCAGCTCAAAGGTTCCGACCAAATTTTCTCCGATAAAGAGTTTCCTCTTCATTACGTCGATGCTTGGAAAATCTCCGAAGTTTTTGAGAAGAAGGTTGATTCAAGAACCTTGAAGAATCAAAATGCCAAATGTTCTTATTCTCGAAGTCCAACATCAAAATGGGATCATGATCACAAGCATCAGGTATATGATTCTAATTTGGATCATTGAGATATTCATACTTGTGATTCTGTGCAGGCACCTAACCGGCGAGACAAATCTGAACGTATTTGTTATGTTTGCCGTCAAAAAGGGAATATGTAAAAGATTGTCTACTTTCTGCTGAATCCAACCAAATGTTTCAACAGAAACCAGTTTTTGGTAAACTTGCCAAACCAATGTTCTTTGATTTACATGGCAGAGTTTTTGATGAATGTGAACCTACATTCTTTCTAAAACAAAAACGTTTTATTCCTAAGTTTCAAAAGGTTCAAAATGTAGGTTCTTCATCACAGTCACCTGTGATTGATTCATCAAAAACTGAATTACCAAAACAATTACTATTTTGGAAACCAAAGGTGGTTTCTAAGCAAAATCAGGACACTGGTCGATCAAAAGCGATCCGCTTCGGGTCATTTATGAACTAATCAGTTTGACCAGTGTGCAGGTACTTCTAGAAGATCTATCGATGATTGAGAAGTTGTTGATGGAGGAGTATTCTGCTTAACTTAAATTGCTTGCAATATATTTTTCTAACCTGCAAATTTCTTGAAAATTTTAAAACTAAAACATATCCATGTTGATTGATCAATTTTTCTTTCTTTATGCATTTTCAATTGATAAAAACAAAAAATAGCGTTGTGTTTTGTAAAATGAAAATCCAAATATAGAGTTTTCATTTTAAGGGGGAGAAATGCATGTAAGGTGGAGAAATTGTGAAAATGCATGTTATGGGAAGAAGGTGAATACATGCCAAATATATAAAGAAGGTGAATACATGTCAAATATATAAGGAAGGTGAATACATGCAAAATATAAAAAAATTGGAGAAATTGATCATTGGGAAATGATGGTACATTGGCTTACGTACTGGCTCATGGATAGAGAAGATGAAAGGGTCATAAGATCATTGTTTGATATGTTTGGTAGGCTCGACAAATCAAAAAGTATTCAAATGTGATATACACTAAATACTAATGCTTGACCATGTGGATAACATCTTGATGCGTATTCCATGACAAAACGAAAAATAAGTGTGAAAATCAAAATGAGAAGTCACTGTGTATACATGTGTTCTTTTTGAAAAGATTTAAACTTGTTTGTTTTTTTTTATTTTGTCAAACGATCGGAGTTTCTCTGCCACAAGACCGACCTGATCTTTGTTCATTTGACGTTCTGCTTTATTTTCTTTGGTGTTTCATATAACTCTTCGGACTTTCTCTGTGTGTACGGGGTACCGACCTGATTGTTGTTGGGTTATACAATTTCAACTTGTTTTATTTTCTTTATTTTGTTAAATCCGAGGCCTTATCTGCGTATCGAAAGATCGACCTTAAGGTAGACGATTTAACGTTCTTATTTCTTTTTGCATGGAACACAGTTGACGATATCATGAAATTATTATACTTTGTTGTGGCGACCCTAAAACTTTTTGCTTTCTTTCCCCAGCAACAACAGCAACGACGACAGCCGAGGCTGCAAACGCTACCACGCAAGAATAATTTTCGGGACGAAAATTCCATTTACAAGGGATGATGTGACATCCGAGAATTTCAAGGTTAACTTCCGTTAGACAATTCCGTTAGTTACGTTATAAGTGTTAACTTAGTAACTAATACTTAACTAGGCCGAATACGTCCACGTCCTTTGGTTGATCACCAAACCCGCCCATATATGTTATGTGTTCAATTATTTATGGTCATTATGTGCAAACGTGATTTAAATGCATAATTATTAATAAAAAGCATGACTATTTAATTAATTGATAAATTATGTGACAAATTGCTTATTTGGATTATTATATGTTAACCGGGTAATTAAGTGTATGCATACATGTTTAATGATTGGGCTAGTAATTTGTTAATGATGGACTAATCATGGGCTAATGATGGCTAATCATTGGGGGCCCAAATCCCAATGAAAGCCCATGAGACCATTAGTATTTAAATGAGATTAAACCCTAATTCTCTATTTTACATCATCATCCACAAACACACACACTCTCCATCCTCTCTCTCTCTCACGATTTCTGGACCAGCCCAAGAACCACCAAGAATCAGCCATCATCTCTGGTTAGTGAAGATCATCCATCGATCCAAGAACAACCGTGAGTCCCATGACCATCTTTATGTGTTTTCTATGTGTTTTACCTTCAAAGCATGCTTAGATCTTCATGTAATCACTTGATCTTCTGTATTAATGCTTAGGAATGCTAGATCTATCATAAAAACAGTAACTTTATGTGTGAAACTGATCCAGACTGAAGATTCATGCTAGATTAGGTTATTTTGTGTAAAATGTGTTCTTGAAGATTTGATGATGAAAATGCATGTTTATTGTC
>JBCNJP010014870.1:0-10430 GCA_039602395.1 Deinandra increscens subsp. villosa | reverse complement strand
CCAAGACGATTTACGGGTTGATTTAATCTTTGGGGACCACAGTTCATCAAAAATTTGACCTTTGTTATCCATATATTTTGCAGTTTTGTGGATATATGCAGTCGTCGGACAATCAGCAGCTAGATGTCCTGGTTGACGACATACATAACAAAGTCTTTCTCTAAAATTGTTTAAAAATGGTTTTGATTTCTGAGAATTAGAAGAATGTTCAGAATGAAAGTTATCAAAGAAACCATCAGAAGAATCATACCTAGGAGATGGACTCCTTGAAGATGAAGATCTTCCAGAATAAAAAGAAAATTCTTTATGAGATGGTGATTTCTTTGTAACTTTTGCTTTAGGAACCTTCTCAGCCTTCACTAATTTCTTTGCTTGAACCGGTTCTGCCAACACTTTGTAACCTAAACCTTTGTGTTTAGATCCTTGAGACTTTGAAGAATTGGACGAAGAACCTGAAGCAATTCTTGACTTAGCATCACTAGTAAATTTGGCTTTGATATCCTTCAGCTTGTTCCTTTCAATTAAAACTTTTTCTTCTTCGGTTGCAGATGAAGAACTCGAAGCAACATTATCAAACACTTTCTCATTTTCCAGCAATACAGACTTTGAAGTAAACTTTGGAGCTTCACCCAAAGGTTTCTCCTTCTTTTTAGACTTGGACTTGTTCTTCTTGGGTGGAGTAGCAAACTTTAAATAGTCATGTAATTCATTGCTTGGATCAATCTGAGCAGAAGTAACTTCAATCAAATCCACTGGTTGAGGGACCAAGTGAATATTTTCTTCCTTAGACTTCTCTGAACTCTGATCCTGCTTGTATAAGAAATTTAGCAATGTCGGTGACAAATTGCAATTCTTAACTTGTCGTTTCAACTTCAAAATCTCCAATTTCAAGTCATTAATTTTCTGTTGACCGTCAAACACCTCTTGTTGTGACTTGATGAATTTTGCATTGAGAACATCATACTCATAAGTTTGTAACTTCCGGATCTCACATTTAGCATATAATTCTTCAAGCACATTTTCTCTCTTTTGCTTGTAGATCTCAACATCTTTTGTTAATACTTCATTCTTGTCTCTGTAAAGAAAATTTTCATCTTGAAGCACAAAGATCTTATTTTGAAGCTTCTCAATAGTAACAGCAGTTTTTGCAATAAGAGTAGTAGCCTCTTCATATTTTTGCTGAACCGGATAACTCTTCTCAAGCAGGTTCTCAAAATCTTAAGCTGCGTCTAACGCTTCAGCTTTGGCTTTCTCACACTCTTCAGCCAATTGAGCCTTTTCCTTCAAAACATCTTCATGAATATGAACCAACTCATAATATTTCTTTTGAAAATCCTCCAACTCTTTCTTTAACACCACAATTTCTTCAGTTGAAATTTGACGATGTTGTTCAAAACTTGCAATTTCCTTGAGCAACTTCTCACATTTATAACATTTAAATTCGTCATCTTTTGAATTTTCAGAAATCTTAGGTAATTCTTCTTGAATCAAAGATATACTTGAAGAAGTATCAGACTCAGTTAAAAAGCTATCATCATCAGCATGTTGAACAGTTAAAGCAATTGAGATTGGAGTATGATTCTTTTTAACTGCTGAATCTGCATTCCAGGCAAATCCATCTAGATGCATAAATGTATCAGTCCAATCATGTGCAAGAGTAGCAGATTTCTGTTCAACCTTTTCAGTTTTATCTGATGGATGAAAAACTAAATGTGCATGCTGACCAGTCTTCAATTTACTTTCTGCAGACCTTGGACATTCTAGAGCAAAGTGACCATAAACTGAACACTTATAACATTTCACCTTAGATTTGTCCAGTCCAATCTTCCCTTCCTGATTCAGTCTCTTTTTACCAGTTCTATTGAAAAATTTCTTTGTTCTACGAACCAACATAGCATATTGCCAATTTAGGTCCATTTCCTCCAAATGATCATAATCAATGTGATCGTAATCTTCATTTGCTAACTCAGCATTACTCACAGAACCAGTGATAACACCAAAGTATGAAGATACTAATGCAGACATCAATGCATTATAATCATCGACAGTTTGAACAGACAATGCACTTTGAGTCGAAGAACTAGGAATTGACACAGTACAACCAGCAGATGAATAACTTTTAGTTTCAGATTTACCTGCCAGGAATGCTGTAGGGGGTGCAGAACTAAGAATATTAGACTTCCCAGCATTCAAAGTTGAATCATTGTTGCCATAATACACCGCAAGATTCTGAATTTGTTCAGGAAGTGACTTGTTTACTTTTAACTCCATATCCCTAGCTTGGATTCTTTGAATCAGATCATTAAAAGACAACTTTGGATAATCCTTATCATTAGTAATCATCATCACATAATTTTCCCACTTCTCTAGTAGAGCTTCCATAATCTTTTCTTTCCTATCTGCTTCATCTTTTGTAAGATTCACCAACTTCATTTCACTCATTAAATGTGCAAACCTTGCAATCAGATTTCGAATCGATTCATTTTGATAATGCTTGAAACTATCAAATTCCTTCTTCAACACCTTCTGCCGACTTTTCTTATACTGGTCATTGCCTTCACATCTCTTTTCTAGAGCATCCCACAAACTCTTTGCGGTATAGTTGCTTGAAAATTGATGTAGTAAATCAGTAGGCAAAGCCATTGTTAAAGTGCCATAAGCCTTTTTCTCAGCTTGATATGCTTTCTTTTGTTCACCAAAAAGCTTCCTTTGAAGAATTGGTTCCCCATCCTCACCCTTAGGATATGTATATTGTTCAGAATACGATAACCACATATCGATATCATTTGCGGAAACAAACGCTTCAAATCGTGTCACCCAACTATGATAATCTTCCAATTTGAGTAATATGGGAACTTTCTGACTTGTTCCGATTTCATTATCATAGTTAATCATTGTTTGCATCGTTGACTGAACCGGATTTTGAATAGCCGCAAACGCTTGAAAATTGGACATTTTCGAAAAACTGGTTACTGTTCACTCTGAACCTCGTCCGAAATTCCTCCGAACTGCCTCCGAACTTAGTCCGAACTTGACAACGCCCAAAACTCTCTGAACCAGACCTTCGGAAGAACAAAAACCAAACTACTCTGAACTATCACCGAACTTAGGCCGAACGCTCACCGATCCCTCACCGAGCTCTCACCGAACCAATATAGAGACCGAACTCCGTCCGAACCTCAAGTTCAGAGCGGTTATGCCGAGCTTGTCCGAACCTCAAACGAGACAGATTTCACTCGACCTCATTTTCTCGATTTTCAACGTTTTTTACTGGAATTTTCGACAGGAATTCAAGCAAACTCGATAGAAACGATCTAGAAACAGATTTTTGACGAAAAACACACTCGAGACGATCAAACGAACTCAAAAATGATTGTCATTTTTGCAAAAACGTGAATTTGAACTCAAAACTCCGAAAAACACTGATTTCCGACTAGTAGAACCAACCTATTGCTCTAATACCACTTAAAAGTGCGTGAGCGTACGGATCTTCTACTTAGTCGTAATGAAATCAATGTAATACGAGATGAAACACAAAGAGTAAATACAAATGACTTGTATTAACCACAGAGATAACCACAGAGTACAATCAGAGAGTATGACACGGAAGCTTAGACTGTTATCGTTACCGAATACAATAAAAGACTCACATATTTATACTAGAGAACTCGCTGGTCCGAACCTCAAGTTCGGCCCAAGGTTCGGCCATGTCCGAATTCCAGGTTCGGCCTGAGTTCGGACCTCAGCAATCTTGTATGACTTGTCTTGTATTCGATACTTCACATGACGATCAAGGACCATGTATCAACATTATCCAATGGATGATTCTTGTTGATTCTTCTATCTTAGAGCATAGGGAACTCATGGCTTCTTCCATTTGATGGTATGTTGGGCCTAGGAAGTATGTGTTCAAGCTCAACATCACCAAAGTGTCATACAGGATCTGAAACTTCAACTGCTTCATGAGAACTGGTTTCTGAATTATGGGTCAGATGCTCGAAACTAAGCTCATTAGATGCAGCATCATTTGAATTTTCAGGTTCACTTGACCCGAAATCAGTCTTCCACAGTTTCTGAAATTGAGTTTTCCGGTTGAACTTGAACCGAAGAAGCGAGTTCCGCTTGGACTTCAACCAGAAATGTTTCATTCTCGATTTGAATTATTTCAGCTTGTTTCTTTCCATTATCGGGCAAGATAGGTTTGATGCTCATTGAAGAGAAGAAGATTGGCTTCTTGCTGGTTCCATCATGGTTACTCTTCCAATCTTTATCAGTTGACCTGTAAAGATTCTGTTCCTGCACTAAAGAACTCATAGGCTTCTCAACAGTTATGTTGAAAGCAGTGGTTAGTGCATCAATATCGAATAACCAGGTGGGTTGAGACTCAAAATTATCGGGATATTTTTCATTAAAAGACACGATTATAGATTCTTCAACAATTTTGGTTCTCTTGTTGTATACTCTGTATGCCTTAGACACACCAGAATATCCAACAAAATATCCTTCATCTGCCTTTTCTGAAAATATTAGGCAATAGCTCATTGGTTCTCAATATTGTAACAGGACAACCGAATGGCTTAAAGAAATAAATGTTTGGCTTTCTTTTTCTCCAAAGCTCATATGGTGTCTTGTTCTTGCCTTTGACAATCAAAATCATGTTTTGGACATAACAGGCAGTGTTCACTGTTTCTGCCCAAAATATCACAGGGAGTTTAGAGTCTGCCAACATTGACCTAGCAGCTTCAATCAGTGTCCAGTTTCTCCTTTCAGCAACACCATTTTGTTGTGGAGTTCTAGGAGCACTGAATTGTCTAACAATTCCTTTTTCTTCACAAAATGAATTTAAAACATGATTTTAAATTCAGTGCCATTGTCACGTCTGATTGTTTTCACATTAAATTTGGATTGATTTTCTAAACTTATCACAAGAGTTTTTAATAATTCAGCAGTTTCATCTTTTGTTTTAAGAAAGAAAACCCATGTGTATCTAGAAAAATCATCAATAATGACAAAACAAAATGACCTTTTCCCTAAACTCATTACTCTAGTTGGACCAAAGAGATCCATGTGCAACAGCTCTAGAGGTTGTGAAATAGAAGATTCAACTTTTGGCTTGAAGGAGGTTTTGTGTTGCTTGCCCTTGAGACATGGCACACAATGTTCAGAACATGTAAATTGCCTGTTAGGAAGACCCTTAACCAAGCCAAGATTGACAATTATGTTCATGGTCTTGTAGTTTACATGTCCTAACCTCCTATGCCACAAATCAGATTCATCCAATGAGGCTTTAGATATAAAGCAAGCAGTGCCATAGGAGGGTGCAACAACTGACATATCCAAAATATATAGTCCATCTCTCCTGGGTGCTTTAAGCATGCTTAGCTCATCAGGAATTTTCACACAAGGTTTGAGAACTATGGCCTCTCTCTCATTAAACATCAAATTCAAATTCTTGTCACACATCTGTGAGACACTGAGAAGATTGAAATTTAATGTATCAACAAAATTGACTCTATCAATACTTACCAGTCCATTGCTCACATCTCCTTGTGCTGAGATATGGCCTTTAGTGCTTCCAAAGGCAACTGGTCCTCCATTGATTCTTTTTGTGTTTTCCAGTATGTGCTTATTCCCTATCATGTGGCAAGTGCATCCACTATCTACTACCCATAGGCTATGTTCGCCTTTATTCTACACTTGCACATATCAGAATTGATCAGTTTCTATAGGGGACCCAAGCCTGAGTGGTCTTGGTTCTGCCATAAGCATCGTTATACTTGTACTCCTTAAGTACTAAAGTATTCACAATTGGAGCATCAGTAAGCAGATCACATTATCAAGGTTCAAGCTCTCATAGGGAGTGCTTGTTTGACTGAATCTCACACTCTTGCTGTTTTTCCTCTCAGCAGTTTTTCTTTCACGGTATTCCCGGAATTTTCTCTGTTTATTGGTCACTTTCTTTGGTATATCACTAGATGAACAGTGAGATTGATTGACCAATTTAGTTCTTTCAGGTGATTGTGGGAACCTTTGTGAAAAGTTTTCATCCTGAAGTGGAACACAGTAACTTCCACTTGATCTAGCAACGAGTTCCGGTTGGTTAGATTTCTTACCTTTTGAAAAACTTTCCCTTGAGGTGGTCTTTCCTCTTGAGGGATTCTTCTACCTTGACTTTCAAAAAGTTCAAACCCTTCAGCAAAGTGTACTTTAGGTCTCTGCTTGGGAGCAGTAGCTGATCTAGGTTGTTTTCAGTTATCTGGTTGAACTAAAGTTTGAGCGGAAAATTGTTCCGGTTGAACTTCAGCCGGAAAACAATTTTGCTTTAAAACATAAAAACTTCAATTTCTTTCATTTCCAACCAAAATCCTGTTAGACTCAGATCCAAAATACTTCATGGTTTGGCTTTTCACAGGCGAGATTCTACCTGTGAGATTCTACCTGTGAGCTTCCTTTAAAAATCGGTTTTTGGTTTTTGAGCAAGTTTTGGTTTTGAAAGATGTTGGACTTTGCTCAATGGGTTGAACAAACACATGGCAGCAAGGTGCCCTTTTTCACCTCAGAAAACACATTCAAGACTTCATAGCTTCATAAAACTCAATTGTCCTGGGAGACTCATTTTTGGTAATTTGTTTGTAACTTAATTGACCAAATCTTTGAGTTTGACTTCCCTTTGGTTGTTCAGGTTGTTTTCTTCCAACTTTTGAATCCTTTGATTCATAGATAGTTGGGGGTGGAATAGCAATTGATGGTTTCAAAATTTTTAATTGGTCAACTAATGCAGATGTGCTTGCATCATTGACTTCAGGCTTCTTTGTTTCAACAGATTTTTCAATACTTGAGTGTGATGAGGTATCGTCAACAGTGAGACTAATTTTGCATTATGTTTTCAAAGCTTTGATTGGTTCAACTACAGGTGAGTTGGTGGCTCAACATTGTTATAGCCAACACCAGTTTTTCCATACATCCCTCCCATCCATAGTTTCTCAGCCTTCTTATTTGCAGTTTGAAACTTATCACAGGTGAACAAAGCATCTTTCAGTTTTATTTCAAGAACATCAACCTCAGCCTTAGCTTCTTTGGTTTCTTTCCTTGATTTTTCAAGTTTTGACAACAAATCATCCAGTTGTGTTTCAAGAATGGAGTTGGTTTGCTTTAACTGTTCAAATTCTTTGTTTAAGTTGTCAATCTTAGCAATATAAGATGACTCTGTTTTCTTAAAGCATTCCCCAATTAAGTTTGAAACTTCATCAATCAGGTCTGTGTTGTGATTTCTGTACTTTGTCACTTGTTCAATACAGGCAGAGCTGCATAAGTTTTCTAGAACCTTTTCAGGAATAGAACTTACTCGATCAGAAGGGGAATCTTGTTTGGCCATCAAAGCATGGTTGATTGGCTCGAACTCAGCTAGGAAGTCTCCCCATTCGACATGTTCAGTTTGGTTTGCCACAACAGCAACCACATTCTGATGGTTTTGACTTCCGACTGGTTTTGGTTGGGTGGGTTGTTGTCCTGAACTATGAGCAGAGTTGTTGTTTGAATTGTTGTGGTTGTTTCCACCACGATTCTTCATCTGAGTTTGACCTTGATTATGTCCTTCCCTTCTTGGTTGTGGGCACTCTCTTGCAAAGTGACCAAGTTGGTGACAGTTGTAGCATTTCACCTTGCTTTTGTCTAAGCCAATGTGAGCAACTTTTGCTTCTTTGTAAGTTCTACCAGTTCTTTTGTAGAATCTTTGGGCTCTAACAGACACCATAGCAAGTTGGGTCAAAATATCCATTTCTTCTAAGTCATCAGCACCTATACATTCTAAGTCTTCACGAATGAAGCCTTGGTATGAGTCAGTTGCTATATAAGCATTGTGAGAGTTATCACAATAATTTGAAAAGCTCTCTTGACACCTTGGTGTCTCAAGGAAACTGACTATAGGTGACTGGAAAGAAGATGGATTTGAAGATCTTTGGCTATGAAAATCAGTAGTTACTAGAGCAGTTGAAAACAGCTGAGTTGATTCAGAAGATGAGTTTTGCTTAAGATTTAATTCAATTTCATAAGCACTGAGTATGCCATGAAGTTCACTAAGCCTCATCTTTTTTAAAGTTTTACATTCTCTAATGCTTACAGTGTAAACTGTCACACAAAAGGCAGAGAACGTAAAAACTTTCTGCTTACATCAACATGATCTAGTTTTGTTTACATCAACCTGATCTAGTTTTACATCTACTTTTTGCAGTTCATCAAGTAAGGAAACAAATCTCAGGTACTGGTTGGTCATAGATTCACCAGATTTGTATGTAAAGTTCTCATATTTCTGTTTTAAAACATCTTTCTTGTTTTCCTTAACCTCACTGGTTCCTTTATACATTTCCCTTAACGCATTCCACAGGCTATGTGTAGTTTTGTAACCCTTAAACCCACTTAAAATGGAGTTAGGAAGTGCAGCCTGTAGAGTCCAATATGCCTTATAGTCAAATTCGAGAGCAGCATAGTCAGATTCAACATATTTTTCTAAAGGTTTTGGTATCTTGACTTCAGCGTCATCAGCAGATGGAACTGTAGGAGAATAAGGAACTTCAGTCAAGGATTTCCATATACGGCGAGTCTAAGATCCTAACAAAACCTTCCATCCTGAGTTTCCAGGTACCAAAGTCATCAGGAGTGAACATTTGCGGTTTGTTAGCACTACCGTTTGAAGATCCCAAACTGAGTTCATTCATTTTGAAAAACTTTTGAAAGACAATAACAACAAAGCTTGTAAAGTAAACAAGTAGAGTATCAACTTTGAAGCACTAAAAGTCTTCAAAGTGGGAGCCAAAGCTCTGATACCACTTGTAGGATTGGTGTTAATTAATGTTTAACTTAACAAGAAACCCTCTACTTGTAAATATAACCCTGCGGAATTAAAAGTTATATTTCACTTTACTTAAGCAAGTCTTAGTTCTCTTGTGTAATGTAAGTGTTTGATTGCATAAGGATAGTAACAACGAAGTAAGAAATACTCGGCACTATTTGCATTAACTCAAGTTTACACTATTACAAGTTGATCGAGAACTGTGTGTAAAACTGAAAGCTAACTAAGCAATATATAGTGTAGATGAGATCAATGACAACCATTGATCTCAAACGATTTAATCTAAACCGAGAAGCTTTTAAAGTAGTATGTTGCGTGTGATCAGCAACATACTACTTTAGGAGAGCGGCTTTGATAGATTTGGAAGCGACCGAGAAGCTTTTGCAGGATTGGACGACTGAAAAGACTTCTCAGGAAAAGTCCGGTTGAACTCATTATCTGGTGGATAATCGAGTTCACCCGGAATATTTGCTATAGGACAAAATGGCGTCTTCCGGTTGAACTGCCAGTTCCGCTTGAACTTGAGACTTCCGCTAGAACTTCAACTTCAGCCGGAACTGCTCAAAATTGGCTTTCGGCCGGAAATCTTCAAAGCGATATTCCTTACAAACAGAAGCAGCAGCTGCTGCTGCCAGTACTGTTGGGGCATCACAGCAGGAAGTGGTATATATATAATTAAGGATTTGACAAATCGCTTTGACGTTATTGTAAATTAATATATATGTTACTAATCAATTAATTATATGGCGTCAATTTAGGGAAAAAAAAATAAGAGACCTACAAAATTAGGAAAACATACTCCTGCTAATAATGATGACATTTCTGCTGCTGTTGACCCAGAAATCTCATTAGAAGTATATATATTAGTATATTTGACAATTTATTTATTCGGTTTTTAACTTTAATATATATGCTATACTTAATATTATTATTATGTCACTTTTGATCAGGGGTGCAAAACTGTGGACCTGCACCTTGGGAGAAAAAGAAACATCGTGGCAAAGGCTAAATTATTTCCAGCATTAACAGATGAGATGATTCATGGAGTTCCACTACCTTCTAATTGCCGTAGAGTTTCCATTTATGAAGGTTTTGAAGGTAACATGGATATTTACCACATCCAGTAGAAAATATAACAACAATTAAGGAGTTTGCAGAGAAGAAAAGCAGTAACTATATTAGTGCATGGGCGAAGGACCAAATGATCAATGCTGATAAGAATTTAAAATAAAAGGTTTGTTCCATTGATAATACAATTAAAGTACTTGCAGAACCAATTAATTAATCGTATCCACTTTAATTAATTAATTAACTATAACTACATATATAGATATATATATATATATCTTATCGGTTTTATTTGTCGTGTTTTGTTACTCCAGGTAAATAATGTGAAAACAAAGCCGAAGGTATAGTACGTAGCATCAAACAACTTGAAGAGCGTGACGATGATGAAAAAACTAACAAGGAGCCAGACTAACACGACCAAATTATTATTATCATAACAATTAAAGTTTGATTAGTGTATATGTATGTATACTTAATTATATTATGATTTAAGGTTTCTCACTTTTTATATTTT
>JBCNJP010014869.1:0-10432 GCA_039602395.1 Deinandra increscens subsp. villosa | reverse complement strand
TGGTGAGAAGGAAAACTGTAACATCCCGAATCCTAAACCAGTTATTTGGAATAAACTGGGATGATAAGTGTGAAATTTATAACCTTACACACTTGTAAAATAATATTAAGCCTTGTATGGTGAATATGGGACTTTAAATAAAAGTTTGAGGCTTTATGTGTAAACTTTAAACTTGATATTTAATTAAACAAGGAACAAAATTAGAGGGGCCAAAGTTAACATTAGGGGAAACTCGAATTTAGACCAGGGAGATATGGAGAAAACGTATTTCTCCATCTCCTCACTCTCTGGTGCGTAAAAACTAAATCCCAGATCCTAAGGTGATTCGAAATCTGCAAGAGGCTGGTGCTATGTGCGATTTTGATAAGAAATCAAGAAGGATGGAAGCCCTAAACCTTGTTAATCTATTGTGTAAGTATTACTTAAACACTTGCATGATTGAGTTTCGAAATTTATGATGAAATTAGAAGGATTAGAGCTGTGATTTTGTATCCAGGATCTTATATGATGATTAAATCATGATATAAAGACCTTATTACTTGATAAATTGACTTAACCATAGAATTTTGGGTGTAGAAGCCCTAGGTTACGAAAATTGGTTAGATTGGGGGTTTTAGAACCCTTGATGTTAAATGATTTGAATTATGGTATGTGTAATCTTGAATACTAAAATGGAATCTATAAAACCTAGGCAATGTCTAACACGTGCAACGGGTTAAAACCTTAAGTTCTCAAGTATTCCAACCAGTCGACAAAGTCAAACAACCACCTAGTGTGCTAGACGAATCGGTCAATTCTATCCAACACAAATATCATGCAATATCGGCCCACAAGTTGCAATCACAAGATCATGTAGGAGGTCTCCGGATCATGCATTTAATTTAAACTAATAAAAGTTAAACCAAATAATAATTAAACCACTAATTAGGACAAAGTTCTTTGACCTAAGTGATTTAATCACCTCAAGTAATCACAACAAAAGCCAAACATGCTAATATGACTATTTCATAAATCCAAATTAGATTCATAAGCAAAAAGATCACATCACATGAAGAAAATCAATCTAATAGAAATTAAAGTTACGTGAGCTCTATTCAAAACCAAGTATAGATGCACCTAGTGGTGCAAACATGTGTCTAATTAATAAAAGGTATATAATCTTTATCATCATTAGTAATAAAAATAAAAGATAAAGAATAATTAAATGAAGCCATGATCGATCAGTTCTCAAATTCTTCATTTTTTGCCCGAGTTGTAATTCTTAACTCTCCATCTTATCTTTAACTTTTAGTAACTTTTACCAAAAAGATCTTAGGCTTTTTGTGGTTGAAAAAAAAGGAAAAAAATGGTATCCGCGAAGGTAGTCTGGCTGAGAACCGAGCCACCGAACCTCTGGCATGCTCGTTTCCCGTTTCCGAAACGTCAGGGGGACGGAAACAGCGACGGGGACTTAAGGGGGACGTTTCCGGCGCGTTTCGATTTTGGCGGGGACGTTTCTTGACCGTCTCCGAAAGTCAAGGGGCCGTTTCTGCAAAGTTTCGTATTTTGGGGACGTTTTTTGAATGTTTTCGAGGACTCCAAGGGTGATTTTTGTAAATTCTTAAACACTCCCTATTTTTTATAGGTTACGTCTCTGCGTATTAATGTAGCGATCCATATTCCATCATCCATCGCTGCTATCTTCCAATCTTCATTCTTCCATCGCTGTTATTTCAATTTTCAATTCATCTTTTTAATTCTTCTTAATCGCTGCTATCTTCCATCGCTGCTATCTTCAACAATCAACACTATGGCTACTAGTTCTCAACAAAAACAAGGTGAAGCAGAAGCATCATCGTCAACACCATCGGATTCGGAACCGCCATTGTGGCAGTTCGTAACCAAAATAAAAAAGATGGGGGCCGGAGGTACTTGGGAGTTCAAGTGTAATATTTGTAACGAGCCAAAAAAAGGTTCATATTCAAGGGTTCGAGCTCATCTACTAGGGATAAAAGGTAAGGAATATTAGTTGAATGTTTGTTAAATGTTTGAATTATATTGGTTGTTATCTGGTAATTTGGATCACGGGTTTGAAATCTTGAATGATATGGTAAAAAACAAGTGCCAACCTAAGTTGTAAGAAACCAAATTTTCTTTGTTTTACTTGTAAATAATATGGGATATGTAAGGCTAAGTTGGCTAACCTCAAACTTCAAGAAATTGTCAGACTTGAATCTACGAGTAGGAGCACTGTTGTGCAATTCAACAAGTTACCCGAGTTGACCAACTTTGAAACATTTTTTCCATTGCTTGAAGGATTATTGATTAATCCTCTCTAAAAGTGTTAATTGTTAAATGTTCTTACCTGTTGGTAATATCCATCAGATTTGAACTCAGTTTTGCATTGCTATGAATGATATTATCCATCAGATTAATTGCTAATTGGTTTTATCTTTTTTGTTGGTAATAATAACTTTAGGTGCTGGAGTTTCTACATGTAAGAAAGCAACAATGGTTGAGAAAACTAAAATGAAAAAGCTAGAAGATGATTATGAAGAGAAGAAAGAGGAATTAAAAGCGAAAGAAGTTGGCTTGCCATGTGAAGGGGATGGTGGTTTAAAGAAAAGAAAAGCGGTGTCAAATCCTATTGAAAGAGCATTTGGTGTTGAAGTTAGAGACCAACTAGATCAAGAGATAGCAAGGATGTTTTATACCGGCGGTTTGCCTTTTAACCTTGCAAGAAACCCACATTATCATAGGGCGTTCCAATTTGCAGCTAATCACAAAATTGATGGTTACGTACCTCCTAACTACAACAAGCTTAGAACCACGTTACTACAGAAAGAGAAGGAGAATGTCCACAAGAAACTGGAACCAATTAGGCGATCATGGAAAGAAAAAGGCGTGTCTATTGTGACGGATGGTTGGAGTGACCCCAATAGAACGCCTTTAATTAACTTCATGGCTGCATCTGGCAACGGTCCTATGTTTATAAAGTCCGTGAATTGTTCCGGGGAATATAAAGATAAATTTTTTATTGCAAAACTGATGAAGGAAGTGATTAATGAAGTTGGTCACGAAAATGTTGTACAAGTCATAACCGACAATGCTTCAGTTTGTAAGGCGGCCGGAGAGCTTATCATGAGCGAGTTTCATGACATCTATTGGACACCGTGTGTCGTTCATACACTCAATCTTGCGCTGAAGAATATTTGTGAAGCAAAGAATGTGGAAACTAATCAAAGAACATATGATGAGTGCCACTGGATAACCGAAGTTCATAATGATGCAATTACAATAAAAAATTTCATAATGAACCATGGCATGAGACTCTCAATTTTCAGCAACTTTACTCCTCTTAAGTTGCTTTCGGTTGCTAATACTAGATTTGCCTCAATCATTGTCATGCTCAAAAGGTTAAAGCTTATCAAAAGGCCTCTTCAATCTATGGTGATAAGTGATGAATGGGCTTCTTATAAAGAAGATGATACCGTGAAAGCCGACTATGTTAAGGAAAGGATTTTGGAAGATGCTTGGTGGGACAAGGTATCGTATATTCTTAGATTTAGTGGACCCATCTATGATATGCTTAGAGCTTGTGATACCGACAAGCCTTGTTTACATTTGGTCTACGAGATGTGGGATACTATGATTGAGAAAGTGAGAGCTGAGATCTTCAAGCACGAAAGACGTCCATTAACCGCTAGAAGTAGCTTCTATGATGTCGTTAAAAATGTCTTAATGGCTCGATGGGGGAAGAACAACACTCCTCTACACTGTTTGGCTCACTCTTTGAATCCAAGGTATGTCATATTTTTGATCCTTTTGAAATCTGTTTGAATATTAAGTTTTTGTCATTTTGAATCTGATGCATAATTAAGTTTCAAATAATTGAATATTATATATAAATGATGGCAACAGTTTTAATGTAATCTGTTTATAGGTATTATACCGATGCATGGTTATCTATCGATCCCGCAAGAGTTGCTCCACATATGGACGGAGAAGTTTCGCTAGAAAGGCAAAAGTGTTTTAAAAGATTGTTTCCAAATGAAGATGAGCACAAAAGAGTATTGGCGGAGTATGCCTTGTTTTCAATGAAGGGTGGACACTTTGAGGATTTAACATGTATTTCATTGATGGATACTATGGAACCAAGGAGTTGGTGGGCTAACTTTGGTGCTCAGACTCCTCTTCTTCAAACCTTGGCGTTCAAATTACTTAGCCAACCTACTTCCTCTTCATGTGCTGAGCGGAATTGGAGCACATACGCTTTTATTCACTCTCTTAGAAGGAACAAGTTGACTACAAGTCGGGCTCAAGACTTGGTTTTCGTCCACAACAATCTTCGACTTTTATCTAGAGCTACGAATGATGATGATGTGAAGATGTGGGATATTGGTGGAGATGCTCATGACTCGTTGCAAGATGTAGGCTATTTGGAGTTTGCGGATCTTTCACTAGATGAACCGGAACTTGAAAATATTATGATTGATACTATTTGATCACGAACTTGAATGATTTATGTTTATTTTGCAAGATGTATGAATTTTGAAGCTTAAAATGCTCATATATATCTATAATTTGTGGTTTGTGTTACACTATCTATAACATATATTTTTTTTATATATATATTTATTGCCGTACCCATGCCGTCCCCGTTTCCTGGATTTTTGAGGTTTGCCGTTTCCCGTCCCCGTACCCGTACCCGTTTCCCGTTCCCGTACCCGTTTCCGTGCAACATAGAGTATTATCAAGCCTATCTTATATTTTTCCAGAATTTTCATAATTTATTTTCCTATTTTTCGTATATTTTTTATTATAATGCTTGTTTTTACGTCTTTTCGGTATTGGTTTTCGATCTAGTTTTCTCTATTACTTTTGTTTTTACTTCCGTATTATTTTCATATGTTTTTCATATGTTAGTAATCTATTCAAGTTCATTTAGCCACTGATTTCATTTATTTTTATGCTTTATATTCTTTTTATGCCTGAATTTATACCGTAGTTTTTACTGTTTTAAGGATTTTGGGTCTCATTTTTTATCAACATTTCGATTATTTTTACTTATTTTAATTATTTACTGGTTAAAACATGCTCATAATTATTTTGCATCAGATTCATATTTTTATTCTATTTTTGTGTATTTTTAAGTTTATTTAATCATTTTTAAGCCAAAAATTAGACTTTAAATCCTTTAATTTAATTTTAAACTTTGGGACTAATTTTCTAAATTTCTTTTACTGATTTAGAGCCATAACCCACTGTTCAAATTTAAATTTTTGGATTTTTGGTGGATTTTTACCTTTTTAACATCTTTAATTGCATTGATTATACTACAAGTTCAAGATTTGCATTTATTTTGCTTTTACTTATGATGAGCATTTACTTTTAGATTTAATACAAGTTTACCAACTTTTTATAATTTTTGATTTTTACTTTTCTATTTTACAAGTTTCTTTTATTTTCTTCATTTTATTCTTGCAATTTTTATAAAAATAACAAGTAAATACAGTAAAACCTCTATAAATTAATAATGTTGGGACCGAGATATTTTATTAATTTAGCGAGATATTATTATATCGATAAATTAATAAATTATTAATTTAAAGAGTTGGCTTATACTCATGAGGAACTCTCAAATTAATGTATCGACCTTCAAAGTTTTTATATCCGTTCACTTTACCTATTTGAAAAAAAACAGAAACAAGGACCTTCAAAATTCCCATGTACATTCACACATTAATGAACTTGTCAAGTTCAATGTATATAGATCTAGATTGATCGCTATAAAATGTCTAATGATACTGTTCAAAATCCGGTTGATGATGAAGTTGCTGATGATTCAGTACCTTTATAACCTGTCACTCGGAAAGAAGCATTGCAACTTTTTGTTGCAATACGAGAATACCGTGCCTCAACTCTCAAGTGCAATGGAGAGATTTAAAGATGAACTCAATATAGATTTGAAGTTCACAAAAAAAAAACAAGTGACTATAGATTCATTTTTTACTAGACAATCCTATAATTTTGGAATATTTTAGTAATTATTAATTTATAGTTTCGCTGGGACCAATATAATTACATTGGGGTTTCAAAAAAATTATTATCTTATTATTTTATCGATTGGGATCCAATTTTGTACTGGTCCCAAGTTGGGACCAGACAAATTATTAATTTTATCGAGGTTATTAATTTATCGAGTATTAAATTATAGAGGTTCTAATGTATAGGTTTTAATGAGTGTTTCCATTACCGACCATGTAGGCGTCATTGATGGCCATGTAGGCGGGATTACTATGTCATTCACTCATTTTATTAACATGTGTAAATAGATGAAGATCATGACCGGACCATTTAGGCGGAATTACTATGATCAAGTCATCAAGTTGTTAAGTCCATATTCATGTATCTTTAATTGATTAATCCATACATATATTTATTTATGTAAGATTATAATCGATCTTCTTTAATACTTATATATTTCAAGTATTTATTTTGTTACTATAACAATAATACATATATACAACTCAACAATTTCGGATCTAATAAACATCAAGAGCAAATCATCACTTAAACATCACATGCATGTATCATCCAACATCTAAAAACCATTTTAAATTATAAACTTTAAAGACTTTTGAGTTTCAAATTAGGGTTTTCACTTTCATAACTTTTCTTTCAAAAATCTCTTAGTTTTTGTTAGATTCAAGCATGCATGTGCTTGAAATCATCATCAACATTCATAATCAAACCCATCCCATGACCCAATCCACAATACATATACCCACAACCACCTACACACTCACGGCCATGAGTATGTGGGGGTTTTCCCCATTTTTGTGTTTTCTTGCTTATACCAACATCCTTTCACTATTTCTTAGTTTTAAAAGTGTTTCCTATTCAAAAATCGGATTCAAGAAAAGGTTTTTGTGTTCTTGTAAGACTCAAAATGTAAGAAGCTAGGTAGGTGTTCTTACCTTAGTTGCTTAGAGTTATTAGAAGAAGAAGATGAAACTTGAATCTTTGCTTGAATCCTTAAAGCTTGAAAATGTGTGTGTGTTTGAATGTATGAGAGAAAGAAAAGAAGAAATGGTGGGTGGGGGGGGGGGGGGGTCGGCCGTGAGCAAGAAAGGGAGAGGGGGAGAGGAGAGGGTGGAGTGTATTGTGAAGTGTGTGTGTTGGGTTATTGTTGATACATGGTTCCTGATCGTCATGTGAAGTATCGAGAACAAGACGGAATGTGCAAGTTTAGGTCTGGCCGAACCTTGGCCGAACTCCAGGTTCGGAGCCGCCGAAGCTTGGCCGAACCTGAGGTTCGGCCAGTCGTGATTTCAGCCTATAAATATGTTCGTCTTGTATAGATTTAGAGAGCTTCCGTGTCATAACTTTCTCTAAGTGTACTCTGTGGTCTCTGTGGTTAATACAAGTCTCAGTTGTATTTACTCTCTGTGTTTTACTCGTTTACATTGATTTCTATACGACTAAGTAGAAGATCCTCACGCTCACGCACTTTCAAGTGGTATCAGAGCATTAGGTTTGTTCTACTAGTCAGAGATCAGTGTTTTTCGAGTTATCGAGTTCAAATTCACGTTTTTGACTTTCAAAACTCGTTTTTCATCTTCGTTTCTCAAAAATCTCATCTAAAACACCATGCTTTACGTTCAAATTGTGTGTGTTTGCTCGTTTTTGTTCATTTGAGTTATCTTAGCTCGAGAGGTGTCGAATTCAGTGAGTTTTTCCGAAATCTTTTGGTTTTTCGCGTTCGGCCGAACTTCACGTTCGGCGTAACTGCTCCGCACTCCAGGTTCGGAGCCGCCGAAGCTTGGCCGAACCTGAGGTTCGGCCAGTCGTGGTTTCAGCCTATAAATATGTTCGTCTTGTATAGAATTAGGAGCTTCCGTGTCATAACTTTCTCTAAGTGTACTCTGTGGTCTCTGTGGTTAATACAAGTCTCAGTTGTATTTACTCTCTGTGCTTACTCGTTTACATTGATTTCTATACGACTAATTGAAGATCCTCACGCTCACGCACTTTCAGTTTTTTTTAAAAAAATGATTACCTAAGTAAGGCTAGGTGTCATTTCCCCAAACAAGCCACCTAAAGGCTTCTAGGGTTTTCCCTTGTACACACATACATGCATACGATACATACACATACATACACACCTTTTTATAGACTTTCACTAGTGTAGGCTATTTGCAGGTAAAAGTCTGATTATTACGCAATTCACAGTATATTTTTCGGAACCGGTTTCATATATAAATTATATGAAAAATCACAAAATTAAATTGCGCTTTAAACCGTATAATTATTTTTCAGTTTCGTCACACTTGGTCGGGTGACCTAGTGTTGTGACGTTTTTACACGGTTCGTTTCCATAATCGCGTAACTTTCCCTATTTCATCACTAACCGAACGCAAAACCTTCTATAAAGGTTCTATCTTATATTAAACTCATATTTTGAGCAAAACGGGATATTTTGTCTGTTTCGTTGATCGGTTCATAGTGACGGAAACTTTAAATAATAATTAAATATTCAATAATTCACATAATCATAATTAATTCTAAATAAATCCTAATAAATCCTAAATTATTATACTAAATCTTTAAAATTAAAGTGACGGATGTCACATGATACGCCCGGAGTACTACGCGTACCGCCTCCCGAATCTTATGCTCTAAGCGTTTCCAGGGATTAGGCCGAATTTGCCCTGTTTCATACTTAGAATATTTTTGACAGTTTTCCCAGGTTTTTACTAACTTCACTTGAGGTATTTGGGGGCTCACATTAGGCACCTTGGACCTTAAAAAAAACTTTTGGAACATATTTTCATGGAAATCACATAACTTAGTCCCGATCATAATACATTAACCATCCCCCGGGTTCACCCAACCCGTTTGACCCATTAAGGGTAGTTCATTGAGGCAACCTCATTTGTTGTGATTCAGAAAATGATCCACAACATACATATCACAACTATATTCATGGCTACAAGCAATTATCATGGTTAGGACTCTATGCACACTTCGACATTAGTTTTTATGCCCCTATTATGCTTATAGCATCTCACATTACATTTTACTTGTGTTTCCTGGACACAAGTCGTATGATTATAAACACGTCATTCAAATTGTCATTTAGAGTGCACTACCAATGTGTTTCACATTCATATTACCTTTCTACCCGTTTCGACCCGTTAGGATGGGTCCATGCCCTTGGTGCCACCCAATTTACTTCTTTGACCATTTATACCCCCTTGATGATCTATGGTTCTATAACCATTTATGATCACCAAGTATTCGTTGCATGGTGATGGTTCTTTCGCACCATTTACACCCATTTCAACTTACTAATTCATGTCTTGATTTCTTCGAATCATATCTATGGCCAAGTATTAAATTGGTGGACCTTCCGACCTTTAGGCTTCATGGTTCCTAGAACCATTCATCACCCACACAAGTTTACCCATAACTTAGATATTCATAAGTTAAGTAAGGTTCCACATAATCATATCTAACTTTCTTGTAACATAAACGATGTTACCTCGGTTGCTGGAGCCTCCGCTTCTCCACCTGCAGCTTGATTGTTCTCTTGATTAACTTGACCACCTATCGGGTCATCAATGAAGTTAGGGCCTTTATCCTTGTAGCATTATTATCATATTTCCAATAACTTGAGCTTAATGCTACATATAACATATTTTCACATAATTGGCAACCACACACATTTTCCATGTTTATTTCTACCTATTATCAACACAATATCACCTAGGTGCTTTACTAACTAGGATGACCTTTTAAACATGATCTCTCCTATGACTGATCATCACTTTAGACATAACATTTGCTATGTGCATACAAGTTCAACATTTAACAATTTAGACATTAACAAGCATTTTGGTTCTCTACGGAACTTTATCAAACACCTTGTGTGCATACATGTATGCTCACATATAACCCAATCCCTAGAACCTCCAGTTAGCCATTTAACATGGTGTTGGTGAAATCCATCACCAACCCATCATCATTTAAACAAATTTCTTCAATTAACATCACATTCGTGCTAGGATTCGAGCCATAGAACCAATTTATGACTTTCTTAAGTAGTCATGTAACATGAAGGTTCAAGTAATAGAATTTAGTGACTACCTCACGAATTGCTAATCACACAAGAAAGTTATGCAACAATTGAAGTTCCTAACATCATAGGATTCACAATACAACAAAAATTTACAGATTTGAGGCCCTATAATTCGTGACATACACATGCAAGAACTTGGGGTTTTACTTACTTGGGGTTTCCAAACCGGTTTGAGTGAAACCGATTTCAAACCGGTTTGGTCATTGAGGTATGGAAACCGGTCCAAACCGGTTCGGTTTGGGCAGTTTGGGCAGTTTGGGTCTTTGGGAATCGGTTTAGTCAAAACCGGTTTTGACGAGTTTGGAAATC
>JBCNJP010014868.1:0-10432 GCA_039602395.1 Deinandra increscens subsp. villosa | reverse complement strand
GGAACTGTTTTTTTTGTCGGATACTTGCTTCAAGGTTCGGAAGAAAGGCATCGACTTTTCTGCTGACTTGGAGATGAAGCGATGAAGGGCAGCTAGTCGACCGTTTAATCACTGGAGTTCTTTTAGACACTGTGGTGCTTTCATTTGCATTATGGCTTTTATTTTTTCAGGATTAGCCATGATGTTTTGGTCGGTGACTATGTGTCCCAAGAATTTGCCTTGCCTCATTCCGAAAGAGCATTTGGCCGGATTAAGCTTCATGTTGACAGCTCTGAGTCGACCGAATGTCTTTTCGATGTCGTTGATCATCGTTTCCTCTGTCCCACTCTTGATGACTAAGTCGTCGACGTAGGCCTCCATGTTGCGGCCAATTTGCGGGTCGAAGACTTGGTCAATCAATCTTTGGTAAGTGGCTCCGGCATTTTTCAAGCCGAAGGGCATCTTTCGGTAGCAGAAAATGCCTTTGTCCGTGTGGAAGGCCGTTTTTTCTTCGTCTTGCCGAGCTATCTTGATCTGGTGGTAGCCTTTGTAAGCGTCAAGAAAACACTTGTATGTGTAGCCCGATAGGGCGTCTACTTTTGCATCTATGGCCGGCAGGGGGTAACAGTCTTTCGGGCATGCGTTGTTGAGGTTGGTGAAGTCGACACACATTCTCCATGAGCCATCGGATTTGGCTACCATAACTGGGTTGGCGATCCAGGTGTGCCACTTGACCTCTCATAGGATCCCTGCTTTTACCAGCTTTGTTACTTCTTCACATACTGCCTTGCCTCGGTCTCGAGCCATGCTTCTTTTTGCTTGGGCCATTGGTCGCTGCTTTGGATCGACTTTCAAAAGGTGTTCAGTGATCTCTCTTGGTACCCTTGTCATGTCGGCCGGTGTCCAAGCGAACACATCTGTGTTGTTGCGTATCAAGTTGTATAACTTCTCACATGTCGGATTCGATAGCTTGGGGCCGATGGTGACCAGTTGGTCGGGGTATTCCTCATTGACTTTCCACTTACTCTGGGCTGCTTCCTCTGTGACATCGGCTTTGAGGTCGGAGTCAGATCGGGTGGATCGGACAGTTGCTATGCCCTCTCTGGTTGGGGACTTCATTAGCCCATGCGCTGTAGAGACAACGCAGCCGAACTGGTAGATCGCTGGTCGACCGAAAATGATATTGTATCGTGAGGGTCGGTCGACCACGAGAAAGGTCACTTCCTCGGTTCTTGTGTACGATCCATCAGATAGGGTTACCGACAAAGTAATTTCTCCTTCGGGGAAGACCATGTCTCCACTGAAGCCGACCAATGATGTTTTCGATGGTTGGAGGTGTTATTGTATGTGAGTCGACAGTTTAGAGAAACATGCCTTGTACATGATGTCCGAAGCACTCCCCCCGTCAATGTATGTTCTGTGAATGTCGTGGTTTGCCACATTGGCGATGATGACCATGGGGTTGGGTGTCGGCACAGCCGTGTCTAATGCTGGGAAGGAGATTGTCTTGTTGGCCCAACTTTCTCTTCTGAGCTTCGGCCTTTTGTTGCGAGAAGTGTGTGTTATTAGGATTGGGGCATTGTCATTTTTCTTCTCTTTCTTGCTCTTTTGTTCCTTGATTTCTTTCAACAGGTGTGCCAGTTGCCCTGTTTTTACTGTGTGGCTGATCTCCTTTTTTAACTAATGGCACTCGTCTGTATCGTGACCTCTGTCGAGGTGGAAATCACAGTACTTGGCCATATTCCGGTTAGTCGTATTGGAGCCCATTGTTCGTGGTTTGCCAAATTGCCGACTGGCATCTTTCGTCTGCAAAATTTCCTTGGGAGTTTTTGTTAGGTTGGGGTATTCCCTTTTTTTATCATGCTCTAGTTAGAGGGAGACGGTCGTTCGTAAGGTGTAAAACCTGAGTGCCGACGATCGTCTCGGTTTCCTCTATCTCCCCCCGACTGCCAGGGTCGGCGGGAGTCCTTGTTGTGTTGTGGTCGACCTTGTGACCTCTGTTGTCTGACAGATGACTTGTCTCGGAGCTGAGCTGCTTCCTCGCCTCGGATGAACGCTTTGGTTCGGTCAAAAGCTTCCTGGATTGTCACGGGAACTCTGGCACTCATTTCCTTGATCAACTACCTCGTTCTTAGGCCATGGATATAAGCTGAAATTTTATGTCTCTCGTCGGCGTGGCCGATGGTCAGAGACTCGGTTTTGTATATTTCAAGGAAGGTTCGGAGGGATTCTTGGTCCCCTGTCGGATATTGTGTAGCTCGAGGGGGTCTTTTGTGCACTTCTTCCGTTGGCCGAAGTGCTTGGAAAATAACTGTTTCAGCTGGACATAGGTGTCGATTGAGCCATCAGGGAGAGAGTTGAACCAGAGTCTGGCTGGGCCTGAGAGCGTTTGCACAAACATCTTGCACCACACGGGAATGGACCACTTTTCTATGCTTGCGGCCGATTTGAAGGCATGTAAGTGGTCCTCGGGGTCGGTGCTGCCATGGTACGTCTTTATTGTGTTTGGCAGTTTTGTCTTTGGTGGGCACTCGAAGCTCTCTATTCGTTCGGCGAACTTGCTTTCTTCCTCTGGGGATGTAGGGTAAGGAGAAATCATCAGCACTGGCGTCTTTTGGTTCTTCTGCCCTTGTCGCTGGGACTTCGACTCGGGCGTTCAGTTGTGGCCGAGGGCCTGTGCTTTGGTTTGCTGGACCCGATGGGTGTGGTGGCATGCCATATGGTGGGTATAAGGGTATCTGATAAGCTGGTGCCCCGTATGGGTTCATAAATGGTGGGTAGGGGTAAAACTGGTGGTCCGGGAAAGGCATCGGTTGTTGCTGGTTAAATGGGAACGGTATCAGACTCGAGGTATTGGGTGCTGGTACGGGTCCTGCACCCACGACTGAAGCTGGTGTTGGCATTGCAGGCCTTAGTATCTGAGTCGACACTGTTGTGTTGTCGGTCACGACCGCTGTTGGTCTTGGGTGATTAACGTCACCCCCCGGTGGTGGCGGCATTTCATCGTTGATGATGGGGTTTTCGTCGTCGAAGGATAACTGTACACGTATGCCCTTTGCTCTCTCGGCTGCTACGTGCTCGTTCATCATCTGTCGGAGCTGCAGGAAGTTTCGGCTCACCAGTTCTGGCGTGAGCGTCAGAGTTTGGAGATCGGTTACGCCAGATGACCCGACAGTGTTTCTTCCGTCTGGGGTGACAAAGTCTTCTTCGGAGTTTCGTTCTTCATGAATGTCAGGCATTATGGAAATTGTGTTGAGGACCGTGCGGATGGCGCCAATGTAGAATCGGGCTACCGAGAATGGCTAGATAGGCCGGAGTCTAGGACGAGCCACTCTGATAGGACGACCACAAAGATGGGAGAACAGTAAGCCTTCGGTCAGGAGGGTCTCGGCTCGGCTGTTATCTGCAAAACAAAGAAACATCGTTGTTCTTGGAGGGCAGGACAGGGTGTCCTGCGACCAAGCTCGGGCGTGAGAATAAGTATGTGTTTCGAGAGATTAAGTGTAATCAGGTCGAAGCTAAGCGCATTGAATGAGATCTAACCTGGTAGTTGGGGTGTATTTATAACCCTCAACATTTGTCTTGTATCGTCATTAATGATAATTGCCCAAAGGAGGTATGCTGCAGGTCTGCGTCTTGGACTGTGCCAAGTTCCTACAGTACACATTTTGGGTAATCGCATTAAATGTGTGGTCATATCGGGTGTCGGCACGCCGACCTATCGTTGTGGGAGCCTTGGTCTGTGGTGTCTGTCTCGGACTTGTCGTGCTCGAGTGTCGGCTATCGTATGTGTCATCTAGCCGACAGTGAGCGGATGGTTGGTCGACTCCCTTGGGGTCGACCCTTGATGGATGTTGTGTGTCGAAACTGGTGAGGACCGACTCCTTTTCCTGTGTTGCTTGTTGGTCGGCAGATTGTGATGCCGACACTCGTGACTCGTGTAGTATTTCGGGTTGGATGTGTGTGTCTATCTCCTTGTGACATCATCCGACCCGGACATACGTCATCACCAACCATCACGACCTCATTCATCACCACCCACTGCCACCGATCACCATCCACAGCCACCATCACAGATTATTGAAGATGGGTTAAAACCCTAAATCAGTGGCAGGGTTGAGAACTGGTCAGATTACAGCCGTGATTCCGGCGACCATCAGCCTGATTTCGGCTAAACTTCATTTCAGATCGATGGCTTAAGGTGAGACCTTGACAAATGGAAGGATGATGTTTGATGGTGGTGAATGATTGGATTAGTGGTTGTGGCAACAGAAGGACACCGGATAGAAGGGTTAGTGGCAGTGATGGATGGTGATGGGTATTCGTTGGTCGTAAGGCCGACCGAGGTGGTCGTTGAGAGGCGGCAGTGAGGTGGTGGTGGTCGATGAGAGAGAGTCGGAAGTAAGGTGGGGATGGACACCGGAGGATGATGGTGGACGCCAGAGAATACGGGAGAGACAAGAATAAGATAGGGTTAAGTTCCTCATTTTAAAAAAAAACTTACAAAAATAGTCCTTTTTGAAAATCTGGTTAAAAAAACCACGTAGGATGTCACGTCAGATGCCCAGTTAACAAAAATTATCGGGGTAAAGAAAATGTTAACAACAGTTCATTATAAACCAAGACCTTAAAATGAGATTATTATTACGATTATTATTAATCAACTGAGAATAAATTGGATTATTAAAATCCAATTCCTCTTCGTAGAAAACTAGAAAAGGTAAGATTTTAATTTAACACATTTTTCTTTAAATAAACGTGTCATATTGAAGGTTTAAGTGACTCTTTTTTATATTATACTGCTGGAATATTTTATAAATATTTATATATATATTTAGTGACACATGGTTATAAACTGAGGATGACATCATGGATTGATTCCATTTATTTTTTCTGTCTGGGAAGTGGGAACCACCGAATTAAAATCACGGTCCCGTCTCATTACTGTCTTTCGTCAGATGGTCCCGAGTCATAACCTAAAAATGGATATTCTTCTCTAGTCTCCATTTTCATAATGGAATTAATTAAATATAATATATTAAAAACTAAAAAATAATAATAAAAAAAAAAAACTTATTAAATTTATTTAATGTAGCAAATCTAATCCTTCATCTTTATTTTATCTCTTTTTTCTCACTACAAATACTTATTTTATTTTCTATCTTATACACACTCATAAATTTTATAGAGTTTGATTAATGATGGAACTCTCTATATATAGAATCTCTATTCACAAACTCTATATTTTATAGATAGATTCTAATAAAGACGATAATAAGAAGAAAAGTAGAAAACTATATAGTTTAAAGATTAAGTTAAAGATAGAAAATCTGTTGTGAATAATGTAACCATAAATATAAGAAAAAAAATCGTGTGACTAAAATAATGATAAAATAAAGAAAAATAATTATCATGAGTCACACATTTTTCAATAATGTATATGACCTGAATGGTTAAAACGGGTTGAAATGGGTCATAAATGAGTTAGTGGGCTCTAAACTAAGTCAACCGTCAAGTATCAACCAGACAACCAGTCTTCAACCGATAACAATTGACCCAAATAGTTGAAATAGTACCAAACCTTCTGGTCATATAAAACAAGCAACCTTTAATTAAACAAAAACATCAAAATCATTTTTCACCTATATAGGATTTAGTTAATGGTGTTGTCACCATCACATGGATGAAATAAAAATACTACATAGTTAACCAAGGATTATTGATACCGGAAAATACTCGTTATATAAAGAAAAATAATTCAAAAATTTTATTGGAGAATTTGGTTAAAACTTTATTGGAGAATTTGGTATAATAACCCTAATCTAGAACTATTTATAGACCTAAACTTATGCTTGAAAGATAAACCAACATATTAGAATCTAATACAAACTCATCCTATCAACCCTAAACATATTATTATAGTTGATATTAGTCCCTCTACTCATTAAGAGAAACCGAGTAGCCCCTCCACACATTAGGAGTGGACCGAGCCCATCTACCGACTTGTAGCGTGGGCCATTTATGAATTAGACTTGGGCCAACATTCACCCCCCCTCTAATTCATAACTCGAATTAGAGAGATTCTTCACCCCGATTATTGACCTCATCTCTTTGAACTTCAACTTTGGAAGTGACTTCGTGAGAATATCCACCTTTTGAGCACTTCCACTTATAAAGTCCACCTTGATTAGATCATTCTTCTTGCTCGATGCTCCTGCTTTAACATACATAAGTTTACCTAAGTTGCTCATCTCAAAGTTTGTAGCCACTCTTACAAGAACTTTGTGGATGTTGTGAACCCGAAACATGCTAATACAACCGCATTCTCTTTGGGTGTTAACGTAGACGCGTCTGACATGATCGAAACTCCGTAACGATGATCACGTTCAAAGACCTTATGCCGTTTTTGAAGGCTACCGGGGCAAGCTATTCTTGTTCGAAAAGTTGTAACCCACCTGCCTTACTTTGATATTCGAAAAACAACAATAATAAATTTTTAATATTCTGGATCACGTTCGAAGACCTTATGCCGTTTCTTGATCTTCTGCTCCTAAATCCAAAAACAAATTAAATGGATTTGGTTTGTGAAGAATAGTGATATTCTGATAATGGAATGTTGTACAATTAAGTGTCAGAGAATGATCTTCCTTGGGAATTGTACTTGCCTATTTATAGTACATCCATTCTAACAACCCTAACGGTCTAAAAAGCCTGGCCCTCCTTCCTAATTGGGCTTCGGCCCTTTTCCTCTTTGCCCCGAATGCTACGTGGCGTTCATCCGCACTTCTCTTTGAGCAAGAGGAGTGCGGCCACGTGGTCAGTTATGGAATATCAGTTCAGACCGGGTATTGGGCTTTTATCATGTAGCCCAGTTTATTGGGCTATGAGGCATGATGGGCCTCTTCATGTCCCCCCAGTCCACTCTGCACGCGCCTTTGGGAGTGTGGGGTGTGGGCGGGACGTAGGTTGTATAGCGTGGCTGACGTGACGTGATGTCGTGCCGCGTGTTTCCCGGACGAGACGTTTCCGTTGCCCGAAGATGACGCACGCTCCCCACTAGGCTTATTTCCGCCGTTGAGGTTTTTTCGGATTTCCTTATAAATACCTCCCCCCTGCGTATCCAATCTCATCCATTCCTCCACTATTTTCCTTTCCTGTTCTTTGCCTTGCCTTTAAGCCATGTCTATTTCTTCTGACGAGGCCGACTGGGAAAGAATCCCTTGCACATTATCGGTAAATGCTTACGCTAATCTAGTGGCGGAGCACAAACTTGTGCGGTGGAATCCTATTCATCCTTCCCCTGGTCAAACTGCTGCTAACCCCCCCTCTGGTATGATAACCATGTACGCGGAATGGTTTACTCACTGTAACTTCCGAGTTCCAGTGACGATGTTCTTGGTGAAAATCCTGAGATTTTATGGGTTTCACTTGTCACAAGTCCATGCGAACGGAATGCAAAGAGTCATATTTTTCGAGTTCTGTAGCCGTGCTCTTGATGTGGAGCCTTCCGTGAGCCTATTTAATACCCTCTTCCGACCGGTGATTCAGGACTCCTGGTATTCCTTTAACCAGCGCCGTGGCGGGGGCGTCCATGCTACTAACCCTTCAAAAAGCATGCGGGGATGGAAAGGTCGCTTCTTCTTTCTATCGGCGCGGATCATTCCTGCCGATCTATCTATGCGGTCCGTGCGGAGCCCTCTGGTCGATTCTCCGCCTACTGTGCTGGTCCCTACCGGCGATCCGAATTACAATCTTCTGACGGAGACTCCAGTGCCTTACCAGGTTCTTAAAGAGCATACCCTGCTGAGCGTGGGAATGAGCCGCAATTGGGAGGACCTTCAACGAATCCCTGCCTATGTTCTGAACGGTCAAAGTAAGTTTCTCCTTTTTGTGGTATTCTCTGGTTGGTATTGCCTTATTCTAACCTTTTTTATTTCTTCCATCTTTGCAGAGGTGAGTCCGTACAACGCTGTGCTGTCTCCTCCCCCTCCGGGTCTTAAGGCTGTTTGCATGGTTTCCGCGCCTGGGAACCCCAACTTTCATCTTCGCTACCAGGAGAATTTTTATCTTCCCCCTCCTCCGACTGGGGCTTCTACCAGTGCGCCTGTCGTTAGTTCGATGCCCTCAGGTGGTGTTATCTCCCCCTTTCTTCTCTCCCCGGATACTACCAGTTCGGTTATACTGAGTTGTCACACCCCCAAGTTCCACCTAACGGAGTTTAACCGCGTGAGGGTATGATCCAGACCAGGATCCCAAACTTCAGTTACAACCAAACCATAACAGAGTTTAATTTAGGTAAGTAAAGAGCAGTTATTACAGACCAAAGTGTATTAACGATTCAGCGGAAGAATAAAACGAATTACAGATATTGTTTACAAAATGTTTAATTCAACTGATTGGAAACATAGTTTTCAATTCAAAAAGGGATGTCCAGTACTGCCGCTGCCGGTGCCTTCAATGATCCTCCTAGCGACCTGAAAAGCATTCAACAATCAAGTGTCAGCCAAGGCTGGTGAGTTCACTAAGCGGTCTACCTGTCACAAGTAGACCAAAATTTTATGATCAAAGAAGGGTAAAACATAATCAAGACTAGTAAGTTTTCCATATCGTAGGTAGCTAGCCTATGTTATGCACATTTGAATTGTTCGCAACCGAAGCTGACAATGTATAGGTATAACCTACGGATTTTGCCTTCCCGTGTCCTGAAAGACCACGGAGGGTAGGGTAACATTGGTCCCAGTCCGACCGCCAGTCGGGTTGATGCATCCCGTGCACCGCTGGGCGGGGGTGTCAATCCCCAGTAGTACTACTCAACATCACCTAGCTATTCTATATTAACGGCCCGAATGTAAGGACTTTTTAGTTTATCAATCAATTCAATGTTGCATATGATATTTGGTCGGAAAAGTTTACTTAGTAAGAAATACCTTACCGCTGCGCGTTATCATCCCTGAAAGGACATAACAACATATAGTAATGAACTCACCTTAGGTTGCTCAGCTTATTCTTCAAATAAACCCGGTTATGATTGTTAACGAGGACCTAGTAATCACATTAAGGTCTTAGGTGTTAGGTTGTTTAACTTTTAGCTATACCGCCAAGACCATAACACTAGCACATTGGAAAGTACGACACGACATAACGACGCACGACACCGATGGTTGATCATACGCAAGTGTTTATATACATCAGGAGTCCAGCAAGTATTACCATAATATAGAGCATGCAAGTCTTGGCATATCATTTAAGCAAATTGTACAAGTTTGGATTCTGGTAACAGTTTCGCTAGCAGTTTCGCTAGGCAGTTTCGCCGTGTGCACGGGCAGCACTTTCGCTAGGCAGTGCCCGGTGACACAGTTTCGCTAGGCTAGTTTCGCTCGAAACTGTTGGCACAGTTTCGCTAGCCTAGTTTCGCCCGAAACTGGTTTGAACTTTCGTTCAGGGAATTTCGCTCAGCAGATTCGCTCGGACAGGTCTGGTCAGTTTACCTAGCGACACTATAGTTTCGCTGGACTAGTTTCGCTAAAGGGAGATAGGCACAGTTTCGCTACACAGTTTCGCCTGATGAAGGCACAGTTTCGCTAGTCGCTAGAAAAACCCGTAAATTTGACTGAAAACCTTTCTAACAGCTTCTGTATCACATGCAAATCAATATCTAGCATACCTAAACGTTTACTAACATCATGGGAGCAATTCTAACACCTAAAACATGGTTTCTAGTCATCAATTTGTCAAAAATGCAATTTCACATAAATAGCCTAATCTAGCATGGATCTTCATACATACAAGGCAAGTTGCAGAATTTATGTTACATCTAGCATCCCTAAGCATTTTCACAGCAGATTTTACCATTGCATGTAAGTTTTTGGTCATCAAATTAAGCAAGCACAAGAGAAGCATACAAAAAGGGGTTTTGGGGACTCACGGTTGGTCTCCTAGCTTGAATGGATGGTGCTCTAGGCTGGAAATCACAGAGTGTCGTGTTGTTTCTTGCTGGCCAGAAATCTCGAGAGAGAGCAGAAATGCAGAAGTGGTGTGTGTTTGTGTGGAAGTGGTAAAAATGAGAAAGTTAGGCTTGGGTTTGCTTATATAAGGTGCCAGTTTCGCTGGCAGTGTCGCTGGCAGTTTCGCTGGCCACGCGAAACTGGTCAGGCATCAGCTAACCGGGCGAAACTGTAATTTCGCCCAGTAGTTTCGCTGGTCACCAAAAGGGTCGATTTCCACTCTAAGTAAAATAAACACAATTCCTCGATAAATCACATAATTGCACAATTGATTGAGTAAGCACGTTGCATAACTTCACACAGTGGTAACAAGTAAATAATCACATAACACATTTGGACGGGTTCGGTGATCAACCAAAGGTCGTGAACGTATTCGGTCTAGTTAAGTAGTAGTTTTTATTTGTAATGTGACTAACGGAGTTAACTTGGGAAATTGCAGTTGTCACATG
>JBCNJP010014867.1:0-10433 GCA_039602395.1 Deinandra increscens subsp. villosa | reverse complement strand
AAACAGAAAAACCATCAGAACAGCCTGAAGTATCTGAACCGGTTAGTATGTCTGAAGAAGAAGAAAAGAAGATGTTATTTGAAGCTTGGTTAAAAGATCAGAGAGCTAAGAAATTGCCAGTTCCAGTCCAAGTTGAAAAGTCGTCAAAATCTGTTGATCAGAAAAGATTTTTTGATAGAAAAGGAAGACAAGCTACTGGAAAGATTATCAGCTGGATGTACGATTCTGAACTCAAATGTTATGCCATCAAGAGAGAGTTTGGGATTGTATATTTGAAGAATGCTACAAGATTCAATACATTACCTGTTTGTGATGTGAGAGACTTGGCTAGAAGTCAATTTCTGAATCCTGGAGGAAATAGTTTGGCTGCTGTGTTTAGGGAGAAGTTAATCGAAGAATGTCAAGGAAGGTTCAGGTTTTTGACTCCACAAAGACCAACTTATTCTGAGCATCCAGCAGATATTCATCATATCACAGGCAGACCAGTAGTAGTTCTGAAGTATAAGAAGCCGATTCAGCTTAAGAAAATACCTCTCAAAAGGCTTGAACAAGATTTCATCAAGACTTTGAGGTGGTGGTATTATGATGAGGTGACTGGTGAAGCTGTTATTGTGGTTCAAGAAGACAACAAGGTTGTGAGAATCTATGATCCAATGTCGTTGATAAACTTGTCAAAGGATGATATTGAAAAACTTCATTCTAGCAAGATTCTCTACAAACCTGAATGTCGTGATCAAGCAATGCAGTTTCAAAAGGTGATAAATGTTTGTTTTGGTGGTGGGATTCATGCTGGGAATAACAGAAGACGTGATTGGAAGAAGACAGAATCAAAAGCTTCTGAAGACTAGCACAAGACAAGGGGGAGTTTGTTAGAGCATTTTGTGTTGTCTAGTGCTAGATCTTGATGTTTTGAATATGTAATATATAGGTTTGTATTTTATGTATCCAGCGGATCAGTGGCGGATCAGGTGATCCGCCGGACCATCTGATACGCTGGTAAGTTGGTCCGCTGGCCCAGTCCCTATATATAGGTTTCAGTTTGATTCAGAGAGTGAGAGTGAGGTTTGAGCTTTCTTAAGTGTGTGTTTTCAAAGTGTAACCTGAATACTCTGTGTTTCTCTCTGTTTACAAGCTGTGATCAATATACGGAAGTTTATTTACCTTGTGTGTCCGAATCCGAATGTAATAATGCACTAGCTAGATCCATATTGCGTTTTACAGCATGGCACCCAAACCAGTCGCTTCCTCCCTGCCCGTACCCGAACACTGCTGCCCCCTCCTCGGCGCCGGGTATTCTTGGCCCTCGGCCATCTTATAATTTTTTTGCAGGTTAAGGGAATTCTGTTCCTGTGTACCCGTAATATCCAGGGCCCGTTCCTACTGTTTTTGATCCAGCCATGTATACGACGACACTCAACACGCCAGATGACTATTGGCATCTCGATTCGGGCGCCTCAACTCACATGACGAACAACCCAGGTAATCTCTCGTCTGTTCTTAACACTGGCATTTTACGTTTAATAACTGTCGGTAATGGCATGACCATTCCCGTGAGCTCGCAAGGTAACCACACCCCCCCATATCCCCCCTCCATCTTAAAAATGTTCTTTATACCCCCCACTTAATAAAAACCTACTCTCTGTTCGTCGTTTAACTACTGACAACTTAATTTCTATAGAATTTGATCCTTTTGGTTTTTGTGTTAAGGATCTCAAGACTGAGGCACCTATCCTACGATGCAATAGCTCGAGGGATCTCTATCCGTTGCACCCTCATCTTCTCAACTATCTCAAGTCTCCCTCAACCTTTCTTGCTTCTTCTCATGACACATGGCACAAACGGCTCGGACACCCGGGACCACCTATCATGCATCATCTCAAGCACTCTTCTTCTATTAATTATGGCAAAATAAATAAAAACGTTTGTCAATCGTGTGTGTTTGGCAAAAGTGTGCGTTTACTATTTGTTTCATCTCGTTCTATTAAATGTTATCAGTTTGATATTATTCATAGTGACTTGTGGACTTCTCCCATATTGAGTGCTCTTGGCCATCGCTATTATATCTTATTTATTGATGAATTTACAAATTTTTTGTGGACTTATTCAATAACCAAAAAATCCGATGTCTTCTCTATATTCTCTCGTTTTTCGTCTTTGGTTAACACTCAATTTGAACGAAAAATTAAACAATTTCAGTGTGACAACGGGAAAGAATATGCCAACTCCCAGTTTGAGCAATTTTGTCACCAAAACGGCATGGTGTTTCGTTTCTCGTGCCCTTACACATCGTCTCAGAATGGAAAAGCCGAACGCACCATTCGTACCATCAATAACATGATCCGCACTCTTCTCGCTCAATCCTCCCTCCCACCTTCATTTTGGCACCACGCGCTCGAGCTTGCCACATATCTTTTAAACATCCTTCCCTTAAAAACCCTTCATTATCAAACTCCCACCTTCCGTCTATACCATTGTCATCCATCCTACACGCATCTACGGGTGTTTGGATGCATTTGCTACCCTCTCGCACCGTCATCTACCATTCACAAACTGGACCCCGTTCCCGAACATGTGTGTTTCTCGGCTATCCCGCCAACCACCGTGGGTACAAATGTCTCGATCTTTTAACCAACACAATCATCACATCTCGGCATGTCGTCTTCGACGAAACCGTATTTCCCTTCAAAAATCGACAACCCAAACCCACTGATGAAAGCTACCAATTTCTCCATGATGAAATTAATCCATTCCTTTTACCCCCATTTAATTCTCCTAACCCTCCTGCCTACATACCCGTTAATTCTCCTCCTCCCGTGACCCAACCTCCAGCCTGCCCACCACCTTCTTTTCGGCCCAGCAACCCTCTCACGTGGCCCAACATAGCTCGCCACCCCATTCTCCTACTCCCATATCGCATGCTACTACTTCCCCAACACCTGTCACGTCCGCCACTCATCACTTCACCCCCACCACCACCTCCCCCCCTCCACCTCCACCCACTCGCACCATCCATACCCGTTCCATGTCCGGTATCGTTAAACCCAAACAAGCGTTCAACCTAAACACCACATCTCTTGCTCCTATTCCCAAAAACCCGCAAGCCGCCTTATCCTCGCCCGAATGGAAACATGCTATGGCTGACGAGTTTAATGCCCTTATTAAGAATAAGACTTGGGAACTGGTTCAGCGTCAGGCTAATATGAATATAATTCGTAGTATTTGGTTATTTAAACATAAATTCAGGTCAGACGGATCTTTGGAACGATACAAGGCTAGACTTGTATGTGATGGACGTCAGGGGCGGAACTAGAAAAGTTTTTGAGGGGGTCTACAAATTTTTTTTACGGAGTCACTAGTTTTAGTTGTTTCAGTTTCATATAAACATACATAAAGAAATTTGGTCTATTACTTACTAAATAGTTTTTAATGCAGGCGCGCGTTGCGACACGACATTGCGAGTAAAGAAAAAAATAACTGATTAGAAAAACACTACATAATTTGATAAAGAAAATCTATACCGTAACATTGACAACGATATAATAGTAAAAAGATAATAGTAATTGGCTAAAATGAAGAGAAAAGAAAAAATAATATGACAAAGTGTTTGTCTATAAAAATAAAGTCTATAGTTTTATATATTGTAATATTTCATTATAAAAGGGGTCTAGAATTAATGTACTTAAAAATAATGGGTCTATAATGAAAGTAAATAAAAAAGACGTGGAAAATGAAGTACTCTCATTTACTCTCCTCATTTATAGCACTAAAATTAATAAAGAAAGCCGGGAAAAAAAAAGTTAAGGATAAGATTTGAACTTGCACCCCTTCAAAATCTAACAAGGGATCTTACCACTAGGCTAGTTGCTTGCCTTTTTTTTTTATTTTCACAAACTAAGTATTTATTAACTCCTCTTCACAAACTTTTTTTTATAAAAAAAAGTTCACATAATTTTTCACTTTGCGTACGAGGTTGAGGGGGTTCACAGGGACCCCCTGGGCCCAATAAGGGTCCGCCCCTGATGGACGTACACAACAGGTGGGTATTGATTGTGGCGAGACTTTTAGCCCCGTTGTCAAGCCAGCGACAATCCGGACGGTTCTGTCGCTTGCGTTATCTCAATCATGGCCTATTCATCAGCTGGATGTGTCCAATGCCTTTCTTCATGGGAATCTCCATGAAACGGTCTATATGCACCAACCTATGGGTTTTCGACATCGGGACTTTCCAGATCATGTTTGCCTTCTAAAAAAATCCCTCTACGGTCTCAAGCAGGCACCCCGTGCATGGTACCAGCGGTTCACTAACTATGTTCTCTCGTTGGGGTTCACTCAGAGTCGCTGCGACAACTCCCTCTTCATATTTCAGCATGGACTAGAAACGGGTTATCTGTTAATCTATGTCGACGACATTATTTTTACAGCCTCCTCCTCCCGGTTGCGCTCGCATATTATCGGATCTCTTTCTAGCGAATTTGCTATGAAAGACCTCGGCAACCTTAGTTTTTTTCTAGGCATTGCGGTTACTCATCATGGCGATCAGATGTTTCTCTCGCAAGGATCCTACGCTCGTGACATTATAGAGTGTGCGGGCATGCATAATTGTAAACCAGTTGCTACCCTTGTTGACACCAATGCCAAACTAGGTGCCGAATTCAGTCCCCCAGTCAACGACCCGACACTTTATCGCAGTCTTGTCGGAGCACTTCAGTATTTTACTTTCACCCGACCGGACATCACATACACGGTCCAGCAGATTTTTATGCACATGCATGACCCCCGCTTGGCTTATTGGAATACGCTTAAACATATCATTCATTATATCTAGGGGACCGCGACTCATGGGCTCACCCTTGGTCGGACTACTTCTGCGACTCTTATCGCCTACACTGATGCGGATTGGGCCGGCTGCCCTGACACTCGCCGGTCGACCTCTGGTTACTGCGTCTACCTCGGATTCAACTTGCTCTCCTGGTCCTCCAAACGTCAATCCACGGTGTCCAGATCCAGTGTCGAAGCTAAATACCGGGGGATTGCCAATGTTGTTGCAGAGCTATCTTGGATTCGCAATCTCTTGTTGGAACTGCGCCGTCCACTCTCTCGGGCATCCATCGTCTATTGCGACAATATTAGCTCTAGTTATTTATCAGGCAACCCAGTTCAACATCAACGAACGAAACACATCGAGCTTGATATTCACTTTGTTCGGGAACAAGTTCATCGCGGCCAAGTTCGGATTCTACACGTCCCATCTCATTTTCAGATAGCAGATATCTTCACCAAGGGTCTACCTCGGGTTCTCTTTGAAGATTTTCGCTCCAGTCTCAGCATTCGCTCTCCTCCCGCTTCGAATGCGGGGGTGTAATAGACTAGAATACTTGTATTGTAATTAGTTTGTATTCTAGATAATTGTATAGGGTTAATATTGTAATTATATTTCTATATATTGGGATGTGATTAATGAAAGAGATCACTTTGGAAATTACCAATTCCTTCAAAAAGTATGGCTTTGACCAAAGTTATGATTTTTATTATAATTTTTGTACTAGACATGATGATGATGGTACACTAAATAATTAGTGCCACCTAGACCGTTATGACAATTATTTGATGTTCGCAACTTTATTTCGGTTGTAGTAATTTGATTGATGTTTGACAATCTTTTAAGTGTTTTTTTGCCATTTTCGTCCCTATGGTTTAATATAAATTGTAACATCAATCTAATAGTTTAAAAACTGCACCACACACTATGGTTTGCAACAAACTACCAATATAGTCAAAACCACTAACTCCATCCAATATGTCGTTAAATTAGAGGGGTATTTTTGTCAATATAGTCCACACCATGATGGAAAAAAATTTATGGATTACACCCCAGTTTAGATACGTAAACAATAATTAATAATAGAATATTTTAGGTTTAAAATCAACCACATTTAAAGAATAAAGAATGTCAAATATCAAAAATAAATTGGTTTGCTTTAATCCCTATACGTTCGCTAATATCATCAACTCCCTTCCTTATTTTTTTAAACGGCGACGAAACCTCAGTTGTGGATATCGAATATTGCACTCTTACGCTTGTTTTCCGAAGATTCCGACGCTTGAAGGTACATCAGTTTCTGATTCTATAATCAGTTCTAAGTTTGAAGGTACAAGACTTTGATCCGACGTTTGAAGGTATAATCTAAATAATCAGAAATTCTGACGATTCCGACACGGTTCTGACACTATGGTGCTCAGTCTGTGGTTTGTTCGTAGCCCTAATCAAGACTTTGATCCTGCTCAAGTTTACGGTATGTAATTCCATCTAGGGTGTTCATGGGTCGGTTTCGAACCCCGAAACCGTCCAAACCGGTCATCGGTTTGGTTTCACGATCGGTCTTTATTCTGACATTCGGTCAGTCGGTATCAAAAACTAAAAACTGTAACGAATGGTTTAGTTTATGGTTTACATCAAAATTCGTTCATATAAAACCGGAGCGGACCGTATAAATAATATATAATATACTATAATATATATATATATATATATATATATATATAGTTAAATTATATGTTTAGTAAAAATTGAACAAATGAAAACCATTAAAACATAAAAGTTCGTTCAAAGAATCAAAGTTAAATTATATATTCACTAGGAGCAGAATAGAACAACAGTGTAATCCTTTTCTAGTTATCCATCTTCAAGGTATGTTTTTTTTTCTCAATTTATACTTATTAACTAAAGGATACATAGATTGTTTGGTAATTTTAGTCCACATACTGTCGAATCATAATAAAATGTTTCACGGGAACATTTGAGATGGAAAATAAAAAAAAAATGATTCTATAAACATTGAGGATGATAAGACTAGTGAGCATGTGAATATTATTATTGATGATGATGATAATGAGTCCATCTAAATATCCTTCTTTTAGTGTTGTATATGATGAACGATTTTAATCGCATTATGGTTTGATTATAGGAGGAAACCCAAACATCTTTTCAGTTAAACTGCATCATGGAGGTTGGTTTACAAGTTTTCCAAATAGGCAGTATGTTAAAGGTAAGATTGACTATGTGGACATGCTTGATTCAGATTTTTTTCAGTGAATGAGTTGAATTATAAGATTCCAGATAATGATCTGGATTTTGGAATAAGAGCTTTGGGGAACGATATGGACGTAATAGAAATTTTAAAATGTGTTATACAAAACAAGGTCATTGATTTATACATTGAACACTGGCAAACAGTGTTGCCTGAAGATGTGGGTGTTCATGATAATGTGTTTGATGGGAATGATGATGGAGTTGAAACAGTTGATGAGATGCAAAATGATGAGCCTCAAGATGGTGATATGCAAAATGATGATGATGTTGTAGTTGATGAATATAACATTCTTGAAGATTTTATTGTGGATATGGTTGATTTCAGACATAAAATTTGTCAAGCTTTACAGGAAGATGTTGTTGTAGATGATGAAGTGGAAGAAGCAGAAGATATGGATTTGGATAGTGATGAAGAAAATGACCCCCCATTGAAAGGAAAGTTGAAAAAACTCAGGAAAAAGAATAAGAAATTCAATATTGATGACCCAACACCTTTTTATGTGGGGCAAGCATTTGGTAACAGGGCTGAAGTTAAATTACTTGTTACAAGGCATGTTGTTGAGAGTAGGAGACAATTATCAATTCTAAAAAAAGATCAAGTTAGATTTCGGGTTGTTTGTAGTGGAGTAAGACATGTGTTTGAGGGAAACCAACAAGAGGTAGATGCAAGTTGCCCTTGGTTACTACACATATCAAAGCAATCAGATGAGAGAACTTGGGTAGTTAAAACATTTAAGGGTGAGCATGCATGCTTTCAAACTAGGGAGGTGAGGTTGTGTGCTATTAGTTATATTGCTAAGGAGATTCAACCAATTCTTGAAGTTAACCCCACCATACCAGTAAGATCTCTTTTACAACTGCTGGAGAAGAAGTGGCAGATTCATCTCACTGTACACAAGATTTTTTAGAGCAAGGAAAATGGCAATCATAAAGATTGAAGGAGACTATAAGGTTCAGTATGCACTGCTTAGGGATTATTCTGATGAATTGATTAAATATAACCCAGGTACAACTGTGAAAATTGAAGTTGAGAGAGAACCTAACCCTTCTACCTTAACAAGACAATTTAAAAGGATGTATGTTTGTTTTGGTGCTCTTAAAGAAGGATCCAAGTTATGTGATAGAGAGATTCTTGGTCTTGATAGATGTTTTATGAAAGGACCTTATCCTGGACAGATCTTAACTGCAGTGGGAGTGGATTCCAACAATGGCATATACCCCTTTGCTTATGCTATAGTTGAGGCTGAAACAACTGCTTCTTGGTCTTGGTTCTTGGAATGCTTAGGAGATGATCTTGGTCTAGAATCCAACTCCAGTTTTACCTTTATTAGTGACAGACAAAAGGTACCATTTATCATTTTTATTATTTTATCTTTTTACAAATTGTAACAAAAGTTATTGGTTGAATGGTAGGGCATTATTCTAGCCATGGCTATAGTTTTTCCAAGTGCTGAACATAGGTATTGCTTAAGGCACATACATGAAAATAGATGCAAGTTTGTTTGAATGGTTAAAGCAAATTCCACCAAAGCATTGGGTAGATCTCATTTTACAGGTATTTAATTGTTTTTTAATTATCTATTTGTACTAAATGCAATATTATTTTATTAGAGCAAACTTGTTATTATACTAAATGCAGGAAGGGCCAAAAGCGATATATTGTTAAATAACCTATGTGAGGTCTTTAACAAGAAGCCTGTGGATGCAAGGGACAAGCCAATAATAACATGCTTGGAATATATTAGATAATACATGATGAGAAGGATTCTTACTGTTTACAAGACGCTTTCAAAGTTTAAGGTACCACTGGCACCTAATGCAACTAAGACTTTCAATGCCATAAAGGAAGAAGCATCACAATACCGTGTTCTCTGGAACACATTTACAAAATACCAGGTAACTGGCCCATGGCATGATTAATGTGTTGTAGATGTTGGTCAGAAGACTTGTTTTTGTAGAAGGTGGGAATTGACTGCAATGCCTTGTAAGCATGTTGCTACAGTTAATTGGAACATGACACTTTATAGATTGTGTTTCAGCTAAAAATTACTTAAGCAAAATTAGTAAGATTTGAACCAAATAAGATTGTGAGGTTTGGTGCCTAGGATTAAGATAGGAAAACTATTTTCAAAAATCCTGGGACAACAGTTGAATTCTAGGGACAAAAGCCAGAATCCTGGGTAAAAACGTGAGTTTAATTATGAAATCGATTAAGAAACTTGATAAAACAAACGAAAACTTGAATGAAAATAAGAACGCCGAGAATTTTACTAGCGAAAAGCCCTTATCCCTTAGATGTCTCTAAGGCACTGCTGGCATAAAAACCCTGGGTAGCGATAACACACGCTACCAATTTATTGATCACGAAATTGTTTGAGTACAGTGAGTAAACAGAGAATTGTATACGAGAATACAATGTGTAAAGCTCGAGTGAGCTGAATGAAATGACTAAGTGTCCTATATATACACCTAGCTCTTCAACAACTTATCCGATATTCCAGGGATCCTCTCTTCAACGCGTCTTTCAGTTGGTTGACCGAGTTTTCAGCTAAAACCTTTTGACCACGTGTGAAATAAATCTCAAGCTCATCCCATTCGACCGTTAGTGGACTTCGTCAACCTGTCCTTGATCAAATATAGACACACAATGCATTAGTAACAATGTCCTAGCATGCAAGGTCATTTCCACATGCTGGGTCATTTGTATAATAAGGGTGATCCTGGATTATGCTCATCTTGGGCCATAATAACATATAACAAAAATAAAATGAATATGCACTTCCCTGGATTATGGTGAAATCCTGGGACATTACCTTATTCCTAATACATTCAGGGTCATTGAGCGTTACCTGTCAAATTCTGGGTCATATGATTCATGGGTCAATCCTGCCCTAAGTCTATACCTGTACCCTAGATTACAAGCCGAAAATTCAGGGTATAACAATTGCCCCCAAATTTTCACAAGTAGTAGTAGATAAGTATTGTATTACAGTTGTGAAAATTTTCGAATTAGGGTCTAATCCACGTCTACTATGATCGTGTCCGTTAATCAAGCATCCATGACGCCACGTCGCGGGGTAACATCCCATCACCCCTGCAACTTCTACTCGCCCTTCAATACCAGCATGAACCTCTCCCCTCTTCCCCATTTACTTTTTCGAGAGCAGAGGTTCACGTTAGGATCCCCGGCTTCCAACCTTCTCCAATCAGGTAATCTTATCCTTTTATCTCCTTCTTTTTTTTTCAACCATGACCCGCAAGAAAATCCGATCGGAAACCTTGGTCAAAAAGACCGGAATCGAGGACTTCCTCGATCAAAGATACCTGCTGTTTTGGCTAAAAA
>JBCNJP010014866.1:0-10437 GCA_039602395.1 Deinandra increscens subsp. villosa | reverse complement strand
AAATTACTTTTATACAAGGATAAGGTTGAGGATAATGAAGTTGGTGACAAGGAAGAAGAATAGCTGAAACATTCCAATGTTTGCCTTCTTTAATGTTTATCTTTTTCTAATAGTAAAAGTGTATTCATATTATTTTGCTCTTATGAGTTTTTTAAAAGTTGTCATTTATTTCTAAGAAACTCTCATTGTCTGCAAAGGGTAGTTGATCGTATGTCTTTTGCATTTTGTTGTTGATATGTCAGCTTGCATTAACTAATAACATCATGTAACAACTCAAATTAGAGGTTATAGAGGTGAGATTGAAAATAAAGGTACAATTTTGTTGACAGGAGCCTCAATTTTGAAACGGGGCAGGTTCTGCACTGATGATGCTCATGACTTTGTTGATTACGATTCATATATGTCTTAAATTTGGTTACTCTAACAAAGATGCTTATTTCCTTACTACAAGTAATATATCGCTTCATATAACGCTTCACCTTCAGAAACAATATATCTAGGATTTAAAAACATATAATCAAATAACATCCGCCGCAACGCGCGGATCGCAACATCTAGTTTTTGTATAAAATCCAAGGTTTTATACTTTTTGTCAATAGCTCAAAATATAATATTTTATCATTTTTGAACATAAAATATATCTATATATATATTTTATCCATTTTTCTTTTATAAAATATCAAAACAAGACTTTTAACTCTTGTATTTTTAGAATTTATATTTTTATAAAATGTGATCATTTTATATAACATCTTTTATGGTGACATTTTTATAGTTTAAATATCCAAGAAATTTTCATAAAATTACTAACTTTAGTATTTTACCATAGAATTCATTTAATTTTTTTTAAGTTATCATTTTATGTCCAATATTTTTATATAATCATTCTAATGTTCAAAATAGTCCATATGCGTTTTTAAACACCAATTTAGTCCATGAATGTTTGTCATTAGCAATTATTAAGTCATTAACAAAATGATTAACAATATAAATCACAACTAATAATTCTAGCATTTTATATCATAACATAATCATGATTATAACAATTCTAGTAAACCATAACATATTAACACTAAATCAATCCATGCAACATGTATCAAATCATCAAATAATCAAACCAAATCATAGGATTAGTAACATGAATCATTGGTTTGCCTTTAAACACATTTTTAAACCTTACAACTCTAAGGTTTAAGAAAACAAAGTAAGAGATGAAAAATGTTGTTAGATGATTATGATCATTAGAAAAACTTAAGGTTTTTGTGATTAAGTTGTCAAGACTTAGGATCATTTGGAACGTTTAAAACTTATAAAAACGTAAATGAAAGGATATAAAATGACTCACAATGGAGAGGGATAGAAAGCCAAGAGAAGAGGAGAAAAGGTGGTGGGTGGCGGTTCTTTATGGAGGACAGCATCAGCTAGCGCGGTAGGAGGTGGCACGGCAGTGGCTAGCGGCGGCAGGAGGTGGCACGGCAGCAGCAGGAGGTAATGGTGGTGTGTGGTTGGGGCTGTCGCGCTACAAGGAAGGAAGAAAGGAGGGGGTAAGGGGTGGTTTCCGAGAAGAAAAAGGGAGGGAGGGAAAGTGGTTTGCGGCGGTGGTGCTGGGGTTGCTGGCGGTGGTGGATGGTGGTGGTTGTTTGGCCGGGAAAAGTAAAAAGGAGGGGGAAGGAAGGTGGTGGCTGTGGGTGGTTATTGTTGGCTCACGACATGAAAAAAAGAAAAGGTGGTGGTTCATGGTGGTGGCGATGGCTGCGGATGTTGGTGATGGTGGTTGTTGATGATGGTGGTGGGCTGTGATGCTCTCGACAGGGAAAAAAAGGGAAGGAGAGGTTGATCTTGTGAGGGACAAGAGAATATGAGAGTGAAAGAGTTGGAGTGTGTGTGTAAGTGAGTAGATTGGTGAAGGATATGGTGAATGAGACATAAGAGTCTTCTAATACTATTTGGCAATGATGGGGGCTAGAATGAAGAGAGTAGGTTGAGGTGGTTAAGTGATCTTCACAAGTCACCAACACAAGTATTCTCAAAGTTAAATCTTTATAAAATTTTAAATGTGTAGGTGATTGTTTGTATAAAACATGTCATGTTTAATAAAATGTGACTAGCATTAGAGAGCTTTTATAAAACATGAAAGAATGGAAATGGTTAAAACCATAACTTCTATAAAAGAATAAAAGTATAAAATTTATAAAAGGTGGTGACTAATTTTTATAAAAATTAAAGATGTTAATCTATTTTATAAAAATTATATAAAGTTGATGGGCCAATATATTAAAATAAACCCATAGGATTTTGGGCTTGACATTGGGCCCAAATCATTTAAAAGAGATATGTAATTGGGCTTGTTTGTCGGTTTGGGCCGTACGGGCCCAAACGGGACGCCGATTCGAGGCCTGGGCCCGTTGTGCATCGGTTGGGTTCTCAGATCTCCACGATGCTTTGGTTCGTCAAGTTTGAGTAATGTGTCAAAGCTTCAGGCTCGGTTTCATTGTTTTAGGCTTATTGGGCCTATTTGGCCAAGTTGTGCCCAATTGGGTGATCGATTGAGGTTTGGCTTAAGTCTTGACAACGATTTCAGTTTATGATGTTTTTATTTCATAAAAACAATTGTTTAAGTTGGTTAGAAAAGTTTTTCAGAAATCAGTTATATGTTTCAGCTTTTCGCACGGTTTATGGAATATGTTTTGAGTTTGTCAGTTTGTAACAGTTTTAAGCTCGACCTTTCAGATTGTTTAAAACCGAATAGTTTTAGACAATCGATCGCTTTTCAGTTTGACGTGTCGATTATATTAACGTGTGACACCAGTTCCGGATAAAATATAAAAAATACATTTTATATTTATTTTTCTTGTTATTGAAGTTCCATGAGTACTACATGAAATCTTTATGTTTTTAACGGGTATACGCTTCTAGTACAAACGCGGGATTAGGTTTACGTCATCAGTTAATAGTCATGCACAGTAATTAGCAGTTAAGTAGAAATCATATCAGATAAAGCACAATTAATACTTAACTAAAAGTCAAATTAAATAGTTTGACCTAGATTTTCGGACGAGGTGTCACATTCTCCCCCACTTAGAAGAATTTCGTCCTGAAATTCAGTTCTTGATCACTGGTTGAATGCGACGTTTCCGAAAAGATGAGGGTACTTCCGATGTATTTGATCATTGCGTTCCCAAGTGTACTCTGGACCTCGTCGAGAGTTCCATCGCACTTTGACAATGAGAATGCGGCTATGCTTCAGTCTCTTAAGTTCTCAGTCAAGTATCTCGATGGGTTCTTCAACAAAGTGAAGTGTTTCGTCAACTTGAATTTCATCAAGTGGGACGACAAGCGTTTCATCAAACAAGCACTTCTTAAGATTACTAACGTGAAAGACATTATGCACACTGCTTAGCTGTACAGGTAGACGTAGACGGTAAGCTACAGGTCCGATATTCTCAGTGATTTCAAATGGACCAATGTAACGAGGGTTAAGATTTCCTCTTTTTCCGAACCGGATGACACCTTTCCAAGGTGACACCTTCAACATGACGTGATCACCCTTTTCAAAGGACAAGGGTTTGCGACGGTTATTAGCGTAGCTCTTTTGTCTATCTCTAGCATCCTTCAATCGGTTACGGACCTGAAACACTTTCTCAATTGTTTCAAAGATCAGTTCGGGACCAGTCAGTTGACTGTCACCGTTCTCAGTCTAGCAAAGCGGAGATCTGCACTTCCTTCCGTAAAGTGCTTCGAACGGAGCGGCTTAGATGCTAGTGTGATAACTGTTGTTATAAGAGAATTCGGCAAGTGGGAGGTGTTCATCCTAATTAGGTCCGAAGTCGATCACACATGCTCGTAGCATATCCTCAAGCGTTCGGATCGTTCGCTCGCTTTGACCATCGGGTTGGGGATGGTATGCGGTACTCATGTCAAGGCGAGTACCCAACGCTTTCTGGAGGGACTTCCAAAAGTTCGCAGTGAAATGGCTGTCGCGATCGGATATGATAGATATAGGTACACCGTGACGAGAGACGACTTCCTTCATGTAAATCTTAGTCCGTCTTTCCATACTATCGGTTTCCTTAATCGGCTGGAAGTGAGCGGATTTCGTCAGTCGAGCCACTATTACCCAGATAGCATCACAACCTGATCTAGCTCTCGGCAGCTTGGTGATAAAGTCCATAGATATTTCTTTCCATTTCCATTCCGGAATGATCGGTTGTGTCAGTAGTCCGGACGGTTTCTGGTATTCGGCTTTGACCTTTTAAACATGTCAAGCATTTACCGACGTAGGTAGCTACCTCGGATTTTATGTTCGGCCACCAGAAGTGATCTCGCAGACCATGATACATTTTGTCTGATCCTGGGTGGATGGAATATCTTGATTTATGGGCTTCATCGAACACTAGCTTTCTCAAGCCTCCAAAGCTAGGTACCCATTGTCTATCCACAAAGTTCATGGTTCCATCAGGCTTTTCAAGCAGTTGTTTCTCCATGACACGCAGGCATTAGTTCTCTAGATTCTCAGGCTTAAGAGCTTCGATTTGAGCGTCGCGAACTTGTGACGTGAGGTTCGAGTGTATGGTCATACTTAATGCTCGAACACGACGCGGTTTGGCATGTTCTTTCCTGCTTAAAGCATTGGCTACAACGTTAGCCTTACCTGAGTGATAACAAATCTCGCATTCGTAATCGTTAAGCAGTTTAACCCAACGTCGTTGTCTCATGTTTAACTCTTTCTAGTTAAAGATGTGCTGGAGGCTCTTGTGATCGGTGAATATGACACATCGAGTCCCATAGAGGTAGTGCCTCTAGATTTTGAGGGCAAAGACAACGGCTCCAAGTTCTAAGTCATGAGTCGTGTAATTCTTCTCGTGAATCTTCAGTTGTCAGAAGGCGTAATCGATGACTTTCTCACGCTACATCAGTACACAAACCAAGCCTTGATGCGAAGCATCACAGTATATGACGAAATCGTAAATTCCGTCCGGTAAGGATAGGATTGGGGCGTCGCAAAGCTTTTGCTTCAACAACTCGAAAGCAGCTTCGGTTTTATCGTCCCAGATTTACTTCTTATCTTTCTGGGTCAGGGTGGTAAGAGGCTGGGCTATCTTGGAAAAATTTTCAATGAATCGGTGATAATAGCTAGTAAGCCCTAAGAATTATCGAATCTCGGTTGGGGTCGTGGGAGTACTCTAATCTTTGATTGCTTCAATCTTAGCCGGATCAACGTGAATACCTCGGTCGTTGATCACGTGACTTAAAAAGTGTACTTCGCGAATCCAAAAGTTACATTTGGAAAACTTCACGTAAAGCTCTTCTTTCTTTAGCAGTTCTAAGATGAGTCTCAAATGTTCATCGTGTTCTTTCTTATTACGTGAGTAGATAAGAATATCATCGATGAACACGATAACAAATTTATCCAAGTATGGTTTGCATACGCGATTCATCAAATCCATGAATACGGTTGGTGCGTTAGTGAAACCAAATGGCATAACAAGGAACTCGTAATGACCATAGTGTGTTCTAAACGCTGTCTTCGAGACGTCTTCATCTCTAACTCGTAGTTGATGGTAGCCCGACCTTAGATCGATCTTGGAATAGAAGTATGATCCTTGAAGTTGATCAAATAAGTCATCAATCCTTGGAAGCGGGTAACGGTTCTTCACAGTCAGTTTTGTTTAATTCTCGGTAGTTGATACACATCCTGAACGTTCCATCTTTCTTTTTCACGAACAACACGGGAGCACCCCGTGGGGAGTGGCTTAGACGAATAAAGCCCTTATCTAGCAACTCTTGTAGTTGGCTAGTTAACTCTTGCATTTAAGATGGTGCCAGTTGGTATGGGGACCTGGAAACGGGGGCGACTCCGGGTGTTAGGTCGATGCGAAACTCAACCTGTCGTGTTGGGGGTAAGACTGGTAAGTCTTCTGGAAAGACTTCTGGGTATTCGCAGACAACAGGAATGTCTTCAATACGCTTCTCCTTCGGTTTCTTCTCAGTGACATGAGCTAGAATGGCATGGCATCCTATGCGGAGGAATTTTCGTGCCTTCATAGATGATATGATATTTAGTTTGGTTCCACTCTTCTCGCCTTGCACGTTTAGAGTGTTACCATCTGCTAATGGCACTCTAACCATCTTCTCATGACACACGATTTCCACATGATTCTCTGCTAACCAATCCATTCCAATGACTACATCAAAACTACCTAGCTCAACAGGCATTAAGTCGATACAGAAAGAATGGTCGGAGAGTTCTAACGGGCAGTTCGGATAGATAATTCCGGTTTTTATCAAATCACCATTCGCTAATACTACTGTGAACTTAGTGTATAAGGCAACAGGGGTGATTTCAAGCAATTTACTAAAATCAGTAGACACAAAGCTTCTATCGGCATCAGTATCGAATAAAATAGAAGCATAATGGTTGTTTAGTAGAAACGTACCCGTCACCGTGTTGGGATCACGGCGGGCGTCTCCGGCATTGATCACGAAAGCTCTTCCCCTAGCCTGGTTAGCATCTTGATTCTTCGCCTTCGGGCATTCACTCTTGTAGTGCCCAGTAGCCCCGCAACCGTAGCAAGTGCGCTTTGGGCCGTCGCGTGCTACATGTCCCTTAACCTTACAGATGTTAGAGTAAACATTACCACAATCCAGAGTGTGGTGAAGGTTACATTTGGAGCACAGAGGAGCAATACCGGTGTAACCAGTTTTGCGGACAGGATATGAAGGAGCAGTGGCGGCATAGACCCTTGCCGGTGCGGTTTCCTTAACTGGGGCTTTCTCCGGATTCTTACCATCGTGATTCTTCCAGAATGCGCGCTTCCTCTTGTTATCGGGTTTCTTTCTTGATGATGGAGTGGCATTAACATCAGAGGGCTTGTTCTCAGACGCTTTCTTGCCAAAGTTTACACCTTGGCTATTAGCTTGGTAAATGAGGTTGTGTGCCATACGCACAGCATCCTGAAAGGTCTGAGGGTTCGAGGAAAGGACATTTCGCTGAATGTGTGGTGTAAGTTCCCAGATGTAGCGTTCGATCTTCTTGTACGGTGGAGTTATCATTGTAGGACAGAGTTGAGCAAGCTCACGGAACCTCTTAGTGTATCCAGCAATGTCGGCTACATTCATGGACAGATTCCATAATTCTGATTCAAGTTTCTGCAGTTCCTCCCTGGGACAGTACTCATCATGCAGCAGTTGTTTGAGTTCGTCCCATGTCATTTCATAGGCCAAGTCAGTTCCCATAGCATCAGCATGGGAATTCCACCAAGTCGGTGCACTATCAATAAATGTGCAGGTGGAATACTTCACCATGTACTGTTCAGGGCAGTTGCTAATACGGAAGACTGACTCCAGCTTTTCAAACCAGCGAATTAGGCCAATAGTGCCTTCAGAACCCTTAAAGTGAGTGGGTTTGCAATTCATGAAGTCCTTATAAGAACATTCACGAGGGCCTGCAATGTTAAGTGAAAACGGTGATCACAATTTTGCGAAATTGTAGTCTAGTGTTTTCAAACATTGGTTTCTGTAACACATTGAGCAATCATCTCCTCGCTATCAGCAGCACTCATGGCCGGAGGAGGTGAAACGTTTCTGGTGGCTCGGCGTCTAGGCGGCATGTTTTCGCTTTAAGTTATCAATGGCAACATAAAGGAAAAGTTAGATCATATGTAAATGGGGTTATTACATGCACGAGAATAACATCTACGACATACATCTATAGTACCATGATATGACACGCACAAGCACAACCAAGAAACATGAAATAGCAAGGAGTATGGTTCGCGAGTGAATAATCACGACATAACGATAATAACATAAATAACAGTAATCATAAACATGGCAAACATATACAACACGTCATAAACATAAACATACTACCATTACATTCCACCATATTATCCGATAAAACATACAATATCAAAAGAGTTCAAGTTTTTAAGTGTCTTGGGCACGCAGTCCCATAATACATCACTACAAAATATATAAACATGTTTCATCGCTATATCGGTGGGTCAAAAGCCTAGATGTTAGGTAAGTCATCTAAAGTGGTCGTGGTGGTCCAGGGGGTCCAGGGGGTCGGGTCAGTGAGGTAGTGATCCTGGAGGTGAGGTCCAAAAAGGTGAACACTCGCCCCGCGAATTCTTCCAAGACGGCAAGCCAGTCTTGGAAGGATTCGTTGGCCAATACCAGAGCAAAGTTGACCATGCACACATTGCTCATATGAGTGTACTGGGACTCCATGGCCCCCTAGGTAGCGACCTGGCAGCGCTCTAGCTCATCCACGCGGGCCACTAACGCAGTGAATTCATCCCGAGTGGGGATCTTAGAGATCTCGTCGTCCAGGACGGCGAGACCTTGCTCGTGGCGACGAATACGTGCCACGAGTAGCAGAACAGTATCCGCGATAGGCTCTCAGGTGACAATGGAGTATCCTGTCCTAGGGTGGCCGGAGGCGCCATCCCTGGCAGAGGAGTCACCTGGCTCGTACAAGCTAGGCACTCCCTCGTGGGTCCTCCAAGCAGTCAGCTGCCCGGGAATCCAAGCCAAGTAAGGGTAGTCAGATACGTAGTGCTGCTTAGGCACTGGCTCATATGCAGGGCCCTCAGCTGCCCTGCGCCGGGAAGGGCCAGATCCCCTCCCGGGGGTGAACCCCCGCCTACCGACACCTCGAAAGGGTCGGTAGGTGTGTACAGAACACTCCCTGTGAGCGAAGGGGTCCATGGTGCATGCGGCACCGGCAGGAGTGGCAGCAGTAGCTGCAGCCGCACCGCTAGCAATAGCGGTGGGCAAGGGGTGGTCAGATGAGTCGTCCGAGACCCTTGGTCGAAGGGGCACTCAGGAAGCTCGAGGGTATGGACGATCGTCGGATAGTACCGACGGTAGGTATCTCAACCTCAGGGCTGGAAGGTACATGGTCTTTCGGCATAGGTGTGTAATCGGGCACCACTTCCTCTTCTCCACTGGAATCAGAAATGCAGATAACCTTTTCCGAAGAGGAAGTCATCACTACGATAATATTCCATCAGAGAACAAAGTTAGTACCATGATAATAGCATTTAAAACAAAGATATAAATGCATAACTGAAATAATAACTCATGTATGTATAAAGCATAAGTTAACATAATCAATAAAGTAAGGAAGTGGTCTTGCGTGCAAACGGAAGCTTCGGAGCCGGTCATAGTCCAGGTTTGGTTTTTGTTAAAGTGTTTAACCTGGTTCGCTATAATTGCGGCTCTGATACCAATCTGTCACTCCCCAGACAAAGGATTGGGTGTGAGCGAGATGGAATCATAGTCACAGATATATACAGAACAACTACTACTAAATTCAAACGTTAATTAAAACATAATATCATTAATTGTTGCATCGGAAGGAGTGATAAACGATATTGTCTTACATTTGAACTTTAAAAGTCTAGTTTCATTTATTGAAAACATAAAGTAGTTATTTAGGATAGATAGGGACTAGGACTCCAACGAGGCAGGTTCGAATATAAAGGCGAAGTCCCATTTGCACGGCTTCCATGATCAACTTATTTACCTGAGAAATCATGAGTTTAAAAGGTCAACATAAAGTTGGTGAGGTTCACAGGTTTAGCACTCGATAGTAAGATTGTAAAATAGTTTTCAGAATACTTAAATGTTACGTTGGCTTACTGTTGTAGTTGTATGATCTCACCTGAAACCTTGATTTCAAATACTAATGGTTTACCCATCCATGGTATCCTCGCCCGAGAGATACCGAACAAAGCAGAATAACTGACATGTACCGCAAGACACTTTCGGAAGTCAGAATTGGAGCTACCAATTGGGGCAGGGTTGTCAACCCAAATGGATCTATTCACTAGCTATCGTTTTAAGCAGAACTAATTGAAATCAACTAATGGTGGGATTCAGTTGTACTAACGTTTATAACGATAAAGTACCAGTTGTGGGCAATCAGTAAGAGAACAGATAGTCATACGGCTAATAGTAGACCATAACATTAAGTTAAAACATTTATCAGTTCATGATTTCTCCCCCATAAGTGTAAAACAGTTGTAAAGGAAAGGGGCCGTGAAACTCACTTGATTCAGTGGCAATGATGGATTGCCGAGTGGCAACTAGCAAGTAAAGTCATAATAATTCATAAGATAACATGCATAATGGTCCACATAATCATTTGTGTAACGAATGTTACACAAATGATACCGGTCAAGTATTGACGTATAATCCTGTTTGTAACGTTTGAAAACCCGTTAGTTAATCAGTTTAAAATCAGTAAATGCTAATTTTCACGTATAAAGATATATAATGCAAATTGAATACAAGTAACGAACACGTGATAACGTATCATGAAGGCCAGTTCAATCAAGTATTAAACATCGTTTTAAATAATAATATTTATTATTATTTTTATGTTCGCTCGATCGATTGAATAATTAATCGCGTTAAGTTATAATA
>JBCNJP010014865.1:0-10437 GCA_039602395.1 Deinandra increscens subsp. villosa | reverse complement strand
TGTGTTTAGGACCAATGATGGCCCAATAAGGTGTGTTTAGTAGGTCAATGAGGGTCGGTTGGGACCAATAAGTCCTACTAAGGTGTGTCTTATATAACCAATAAGTTGTGTTTAGGACCAATGATGGCCCAATAATGTGTGTTTAGTTGGGACTAATGAGTCCCACTAAGGTTTGTATATAACCAATAAGTTGTGTTTAGGACCAATGATGGCCCAATAAGGTGTGTTTAGTAGGGCAATGAGGGTCGGTTGGGACCAATAAGTCCTAGTAAGGTGTATCTTATATAACCAATAAGTTGTGTTTAGGACCAATGATGGCCCAATAATGTGTGTTTAAGGGCAATGAGGGTCCGTTGGGACCAATGAGTCCCAATAAAGTGTGTATATAACCAATAAGTTGTGTTTACGACCAATTATGGCCCAATAAAGTGTGTTTAGTTGGGACCAATGAGTCCCACTAATGTGTGCATATAACCAATAAGTTGTGTTTAGGACCAATGATGGCCCAATAAGGTGTGTTTAGTAGGTCAATGAGGGTCGGTTGGGACCAATAAGTCCTACTAAGGTGTGTCTTATATAACCAATAAGTTGTGTTTAGGACCAATGATGGCCCAATAATGTGTGTTTAGTTGGGACTAATGAGTCCCACTAAGGTTTGTATATAACCAATAAGTTGTGTTTAGGACCAATGATGGCCCAATAAGGTGTGTTTAGTAGGGCAATGAGGGTCGGTTGGGACCAATAAGTCCTAGTAAGGTGTATCTTATATAACCAATAAGTTGTGTTTAGGACCAATGATGGCCCAATAATGTGTGTTTAAGGGCAATGAGGGTCCGTTGGGACCAATGAGTCCCAATAAAGTGTGTATATAACCAATAAGTTGTGTTTACGACCAATTATGGCCCAATAAAGTGTGTTTAGTTGGGACCAATGAGTCCCACTAATGTGTGCATATAACCAATACGTTGTGTTTAGGACCAATGATGGCACAATAAAGTGGGTTTAGGGACAATGAGGGTTAGTTGGCACCAATGAGTCCTAATAAGGTGTTTATATAACCAATAAGTTGTGTTTACGACCAATTATGGCCCAGTATGGTGTGTTTAGTTGGGACTAATGAGTCCCACTAAGGTGTGTATATAACCAATAAATTATGTTTATGACCAATGATGGCCTAATAAGGTGTGTTTAGTAGGGCAATGAGGGTCGGTTAGAACCAATAAGTCCTAGTAAGGTGTGTATATAACCAATAAGTTGTGTTTAGGACCAATGATGGCCCAATAATGTGTGTTTAGTTGGGACTAATGAGTCCCACTAAGGTGTGTATATAACCAATAAGTTGTGTTTAGGACCAATGATGGCCCAATAAGGTGTGTTTAGTAGGGCAATGAGGGTCGGTTGGGACCAATAAGTCCTAGTAAGGTGTGTCTTATATAACCAATAAGTTGTGTTTAGTACAAATGATGGCCCAATAATGTGTGTTTAAGGGCAATGAGGGTCCGTTGGGACCAATGAGTCACAATAAAGTGTGTATATAACCAATAAGTTGTGCTTACGACCAATTATGGCCCAATAAGGTGTGTTTAGTTGGGACCAATGAGTCCCACTAATGTGTGCATATAACCAATAAGTTGTGTTTAGGACCAATGATGGCCCAATAAGGTGTGTTTAGTAGGTCAATGAGGGTCGGTTGGGACCAATAAGTCCTACTAAGGTGTGTCTTATATAACCAATAAGTTGTGTTTAGGACCAATGATGGCCCAATAATGTGTGTTTAGTTGGGACTAATGAGTCCCACTAAGGTTTGTATATAACCAATAAGTTGTGTTTAGGACCAATGATGGCCCAATAAGGTGTGTTTAGTAGGGCAATGAGGGTCGGTTGGGACCAATAAGTCCTAGTAAGGTGTATCTTATATAACCAATAAGTTGTGTTTAGGACCAATGATGGCCCAATAATGTGTGTTTAAGGGCAATGAGGGTCCGTTGGGACCAATGAGTCCCAATAAAGTGTGTATATAACCAATAAGTTGTGTTTACGACCAATTATGGCCCAATAAAGTGTGTTTAGTTGGGACCAATGAGTCCCACTAATGTGTGCATATAACCAATAAGTTGTGTTTAGGACCAATGATGGCCCAATAAGGTGTGTTTAGTAGGTCAATGAGGGTCGGTTGGGACCAATAAGTCCTACTAAGGTGTGTCTTATATAACCAATAAGTTGTGTTTAGGACCAATGATGGCCCAATAATGTGTGTTTAGTTGGGACTAATGAGTCCCACTAAGGTTTGTATATAACCAATAAGTTGTGTTTAGGACCAATGATGGCCCAATAAGGTGTGTTTAGTAGGGCAATGAGGGTCGGTTGGGACCAATAAGTCCTAGTAAGGTGTATCTTATATAACCAATAAGTTGTGTTTAGGACCAATGATGGCCCAATAATGTGTGTTTAAGGGCAATGAGGGTCCGTTGGGACCAATGAGTCCCAATAAAGTGTGTATATAACCAATAAGTTGTGTTTACGACCAATTATGGCCCAATAAAGTGTGTTTAGTTGGGACCAATGAGTCCCACTAATGTGTGCATATAACCAATACGTTGTGTTTAGGACCAATGATGGCACAATAAAGTGGGTTTAGGGACAATGAGGGTTAGTTGGCACCAATGAGTCCTAATAAGGTGTTTATATAACCAATAAGTTGTGTTTACGACCAATTATGGCCCAGTATGGTGTGTTTAGTTGGGACTAATGAGTCCCACTAAGGTGTGTATATAACCAATAAATTATGTTTATGACCAATGATGGCCTAATAAGGTGTGTTTAGTAGGGCAATGAGGGTCGGTTAGAACCAATAAGTCCTAGTAAGGTGTGTATATAACCAATAAGTTGTGTTTAGGACCAATGATGGCCCAATAATGTGTGTTTAGTTGGGACTAATGAGTCCCACTAAGGTGTGTATATAACCAATAAGTTGTGTTTAGGACCAATGATGGCCCAATAAGGTGTGTTTAGTAGGGCAATGAGGGTCGGTTGGGACCAATAAGTCCTAGTAAGGTGTGTCTTATATAACCAATAAGTTGTGTTTAGTACAAATGATGGCCCAATAATGTGTGTTTAAGGGCAATGAGGGTCCGTTGGGACCAATGAGTCACAATAAAGTGTGTATATAACCAATAAGTTGTGCTTACGACCAATTATGGCCCAATAAGGTGTGTTTAGTTGGGACCAATGAGTCCCACTAATGTGTGCATATAACCAATAAGTTGTGTTTAGGACCAATGATGGCCCAATAAGGTGTGTTTAGTAGGTCAATGAGGGTCGGTTGGGACCAATAAGTCCTACTAAGGTGTGTCTTATATAACCAATAAGTTGTGTTTAGGACCAATGATGGCCCAATAATGTGTGTTTAGTTGGGACTAATGAGTCCCACTAAGGTTTGTATATAACCAATAAGTTGTGTTTAGGACCAATGATGGCCCAATAAGGTGTGTTTAGTAGGGCAATGAGGGTCGGTTGGGACCAATAAGTCCTAGTAAGGTGTATCTTATATAACCAATAAGTTGTGTTTAGGACCAATGATGGCCCAATAATGTGTGTTTAAGGGCAATGAGGGTCCGTTGGGACCAATGAGTCCCAATAAAGTGTGTATATAACCAATAAGTTGTGTTTACGACCAATTATGGCCCAATAAAGTGTGTTTAGTTGGGACCAATGAGTCCCACTAATGTGTGCATATAACCAATAAGTTGTGTTTAGGACCAATGATGGCCCAATAAGGTGTGTTTAGTAGGTCAATGAGGGTCGGTTGGGACCAATAAGTCCTACTAAGGTGTGTCTTATATAACCAATAAGTTGTGTTTAGGACCAATGATGGCCCAATAATGTGTGTTTAGTTGGGACTAATGAGTCCCACTAAGGTTTGTATATAACCAATAAGTTGTGTTTAGGACCAATGATGGCCCAATAAGGTGTGTTTAGTAGGGCAATGAGGGTCGGTTGGGACCAATAAGTCCTAGTAAGGTGTATCTTATATAACCAATAAGTTGTGTTTAGGACCAATGATGGCCCAATAATGTGTGTTTAAGGGCAATGAGGGTCCGTTGGGACCAATGAGTCCCAATAAAGTGTGTATATAACCAATAAGTTGTGTTTACGACCAATTATGGCCCAATAAAGTGTGTTTAGTTGGGACCAATGAGTCCCACTAATGTGTGCATATAACCAATACGTTGTGTTTAGGACCAATGATGGCACAATAAAGTGGGTTTAGGGACAATGAGGGTTAGTTGGCACCAATGAGTCCTAATAAGGTGTTTATATAACCAATAAGTTGTGTTTACGACCAATTATGGCCCAGTATGGTGTGTTTAGTTGGGACTAATGAGTCCCACTAAGGTGTGTATATAACCAATAAATTATGTTTATGACCAATGATGGCCTAATAAGGTGTGTTTAGTAGGGCAATGAGGGTCGGTTAGAACCAATAAGTCCTAGTAAGGTGTGTATATAACCAATAAGTTGTGTTTAGGACCAATGATGGCCCAATAATGTGTGTTTAGTTGGGACTAATGAGTCCCACTAAGGTGTGTATATAACCAATAAGTTGTGTTTAGGACCAATGATGGCCCAATAAGGTGTGTTTAGTAGGGCAATGAGGGTCGGTTGGGACCAATAAGTCCTAGTAAGGTGTGTCTTATATAACCAATAAGTTGTGTTTAGTACAAATGATGGCCCAATAATGTGTGTTTAAGGGCAATGAGGGTCCGTTGGGACCAATGAGTCACAATAAAGTGTGTATATAACCAATAAGTTGTGCTTACGACCAATTATGGCCCAATAAGGTGTGTTTAGTTGGGACCAATGAGTCCCACTAATGTGTGCATATAACCAATAAGTTGTGTTTAGGACCAATGATGGCCCAATAAGGTGTGTTTAGTAGGTCAATGAGGGTCGGTTGGGACCAATAAGTCCTACTAAGGTGTGTCTTATATAACCAATAAGTTGTGTTTAGGACCAATGATGGCCCAATAATGTGTGTTTAGTTGGGACTAATGAGTCCCACTAAGGTTTGTATATAACCAATAAGTTGTGTTTAGGACCAATGATGGCCCAATAAGGTGTGTTTAGTAGGGCAATGAGGGTCGGTTGGGACCAATAAGTCCTAGTAAGGTGTATCTTATATAACCAATAAGTTGTGTTTAGGACCAATGATGGCCCAATAATGTGTGTTTAAGGGCAATGAGGGTCCGTTGGGACCAATGAGTCCCAATAAAGTGTGTATATAACCAATAAGTTGTGTTTACGACCAATTATGGCCCAATAAAGTGTGTTTAGTTGGGACCAATGAGTCCCACTAATGTGTGCATATAACCAATAAGTTGTGTTTAGGACCAATGATGGCCCAATAAGGTGTGTTTAGTAGGTCAATGAGGGTCGGTTGGGACCAATAAGTCCTACTAAGGTGTGTCTTATATAACCAATAAGTTGTGTTTAGGACCAATGATGGCCCAATAATGTGTGTTTAGTTGGGACTAATGAGTCCCACTAAGGTTTGTATATAACCAATAAGTTGTGTTTAGGACCAATGATGGCCCAATAAGGTGTGTTTAGTAGGGCAATGAGGGTCGGTTGGGACCAATAAGTCCTAGTAAGGTGTATCTTATATAACCAATAAGTTGTGTTTAGGACCAATGATGGCCCAATAATGTGTGTTTAAGGGCAATGAGGGTCCGTTGGGACCAATGAGTCCCAATAAAGTGTGTATATAACCAATAAGTTGTGTTTACGACCAATTATGGCCCAATAAAGTGTGTTTAGTTGGGACCAATGAGTCCCACTAATGTGTGCATATAACCAATACGTTGTGTTTAGGACCAATGATGGCACAATAAAGTGGGTTTAGGGACAATGAGGGTTAGTTGGCACCAATGAGTCCTAATAAGGTGTTTATATAACCAATAAGTTGTGTTTACGACCAATTATGGCCCAGTATGGTGTGTTTAGTTGGGACTAATGAGTCCCACTAAGGTGTGTATATAACCAATAAATTATGTTTATGACCAATGATGGCCTAATAAGGTGTGTTTAGTAGGGCAATGAGGGTCGGTTAGAACCAATAAGTCCTAGTAAGGTGTGTATATAACCAATAAGTTGTGTTTAGGACCAATGATGGCCCAATAATGTGTGTTTAGTTGGGACTAATGAGTCCCACTAAGGTGTGTATATAACCAATAAGTTGTGTTTAGGACCAATGATGGCCCAATAAGGTGTGTTTAGTAGGGCAATGAGGGTCGGTTGGGACCAATAAGTCCTAGTAAGGTGTGTCTTATATAACCAATAAGTTGTGTTTAGTACAAATGATGGCCCAATAATGTGTGTTTAAGGGCAATGAGGGTCCGTTGGGACCAATGAGTCACAATAAAGTGTGTATATAACCAATAAGTTGTGCTTACGACCAATTATGGCCCAATAAGGTGTGTTTAGTTGGGACCAATGAGTCCCACTAATGTGTGCATATAACCAATAAGTTGTGTTTAGGACCAATGATGGCCCAATAAGGTGTGTTTAGTAGGGCAATGAGGGTCGGTTGGGACCAATAAGTCCTACTAAGGTGTGTCTTATATAACCAATAAGTTGTGTTTAGGACCAATGATGGCCCAATAATGTGTGTTTAGTTGGGACTAATGAGTCCCACTAAGGTTTGTATATAACCAATAAGTTGTGTTTAGGACCAATGATGGCCCAATAAGGTGTGTTTAGTAGGGCAATGAGGGTCGGTTGGGACCAATAAGTCCTAGTAAGGTGTGTCTTATATAACCAATAAGTTGTGTTTAGGACCAATGATGGCCCAATAATGTGTGTTTAAGGGCAATGAGGGTCCGTTGGGACCAATGAGTCCCAATAAAGTGTGTATATAACCAATAAGTTGTGTTTACGACCAATTATGGCCCAATAAGGTGTGTTTAGTTGGGACCAATGAGTCCCACTAATGTGTGCATATAACCAATAAGTTGTGTTTAGGACCAATGATGGCCCAATAAGGTGTGTTTAGTAGGTCAATGAGGGTCGGTTGGGACCAATAAGTCCTACTAAGGTGTGTCTTATATAACCAATAAGTTGTGTTTAGGACCAATGATGGCCCAATAATGTGTGTTTAGTTGGGACTAATGAGTCCCACTAAGGTTTGTATATAACCAATAAGTTGTGTTTAGGACCAATGATGGCCCAATAAGGTGTGTTTAGTAGGGCAATGAGGGTCGGTTGGGACCAATAAGTCCTAGTAAGGTGTGTCTTATATAACCAATAAGTTGTGTTTAGGACCAATGATGGCCCAATAATGTGTGTTTAAGGGCAATGAGGGTCCGTTGGGACCAATGAGTCCCAATAAAGTGTGTATATAACCAATAAGTTGTGTTTACGACCAATTATGGCCCAATAAAGTGTGTTTAGTTGGGACCAATGAGTCCCACTAATGTGTGCATATAACCAATAAGTTGTGTTTAGGACCAATGATGGCACAATAAAGTGGGTTTAGGGACAATGAGGGTTAGTTGGCACCAATGAGTCCTAATAAGGTGTTTATATAACCAATAAGTTGTGTTTACGACCAATTATGGCCCAGTATGGTGTGTTTAGTTGGGACTAATGAGTCCCACTAAGGTGTGTATATAACCAATAAATTATGTTTAGGACCAATGATGGCCTAATAAGGTGTGTTTAGTAGGGCAATGAGGGTCGGTTAGAACCAATAAGTCCTAGTAAGGTGTGTATATAACCAATAAGTTGTGTTTAGGACCAATGATGGCCCAATAATGTGTGTTTAGTTGGGACTAATGAGTCCCACTAAGGTGTGTATATAACCAATAAGTTGTGTTTAGGACCAATGATGGCCCAATAAGGTGTGTTTAGTAGGGCAATGAGGGTCGGTTGGGACCAATAAGTCCTAGTAAGGTGTGTCTTATATAACCAATAAGTTGTGTTTAGTACAAATGATGGCCCAATAATGTGTGTTTAAGGGCAATGAGGGTCCGTTGGGACCAATGAGTCACAATAAAGTGTGTATATAACCAATAAGTTGTGTTTACGACCAATTATGGCCCAATAAGGTGTGTTTAGTTGGGACTAATGAGTCCCACTAAGGTGTGTATATAACCAATAAGTTGTGTTTAGGACCAATGATGGCCCAATAAGGTGTGTTTAGTAGGGCAATGAGGGTCGGTTGGGACCAATAAGTCCTAGTAAGGTGTGTCTTATATAACCAATAAGTTGTGTTTAGGACCAATGATGGCCCAATAATGTGTGTTTAAGGGCAATGAGGGTCCGTTGGGACCAATGAGTCCCAATAAAGTGTGTATATAACCAATAAGTTGTGTTTACGACCAATTATGGCCCAATAAGGTGTGTTTAGTTGGGACCAATGAGTCCCACTAATGTGTGCATATAACCAATACGTTGTGTTTAGGACCAATGATGGCACAATAAAGTGGGTTTAGGGACAATGAGGGTTAGTTGGCACCAATGAGTCCTAATAAGGTGTTTATATAACCAATAAGTTGTGTTTACGACCAATTATGGCCCAGTATGGTGTGTTTAGTTGGGACTAATGAGTCCCACTAAGGTGTGTATATAACCAATAAATTATGTTTAGGACCAATGATGGCCCAATAAGGTGTGTTTAGTAGGGCAATGAGGGTCGGTTAGAACCAATAAGTCCTAGTAAGGTGTGTATATAACCAATAAGTTGTGTTTAGGACCAATGATGGCCCAATAATGTGTGTTTAGTTGGGACTAATGAGTCCCACTAAGGTGTGTATATAACCAATAAGTTGTGTTTAGGACCAATGATGGCCCAATAAGGTGTGTTTAGTAGGGCAATGAGGGTCGGTTGGGACCAATAAGTCCTAGTAAGGTGTGTCTTATATAACCAATAAGTTGTGTTTAGTACCAATGATGGCCCAATAATGTGTGTTTAAGGGCAATGAGGGTCCGTTGGGACCAATGAGTCACAATAAAGTGTGTATATAACCAATAAGTTGTGTTTACGACCAATTATGGCCCAATAATGTGTGTTTAGTTGGGACTAATGAGTCCCACTAAGGTGTGTATATAACCAATAAGTTGTGTTTAGGACCAATGATGGCCCAATAAGGTGTGTTTAGTAGGGCAATGAGGGTCGGTTGGGACCAATAAGTCCTAGTAAGGTGTGTCTTATATAACCAATAAGTTGTGTTTAGGACCAATGATGGCCCAATAATGTGTGTTTAGGGCAATGAGGGTTCGTTGGGACCAATGAGTCCCAATAAAGTGTGTATATAACCAATAAGTTGTGTTTACGACCAATTATGGCCCAATAAGGTGTGTTTAGTTGGGACCAATGAGTCCCACTAATGTGTGTATATAACCAATACGTTGTGTTTAGGACCAATGATGGCACAATAAAGTGGGTTTAGGGACCATGAGGGTTAGTTGGCACCAATGAGTCCTAATAAGGTGTTTATATAACCAATAAGTTGTGTTTACGACCAATTATGGCCCAATATGGTGTGTTTAGTAGGGCAATGAGGGTCGGTTAGAACCAATAAGTCCTAGTAAGGTGTGTATATAACCAATAAGTTGTGTTTAGGACCAATGATGGCCCAATAATGTGTGTTTAGTTGGGACTAATGAGTCCCACTAAGGTGTGTATATAACCAATAAGTTGTGTTTAGGACCAATGATGGCCCAATAAGGTGTGTTTAGTAGGGCAATGAGGGTCGGTTAGGACCAATAAGTCCTAGTAAGGTGTGTCTTATATAACCAATAAGTTGTGTTTAGTACAAATGATGGCCCAATAATGTGTGTTTAAGGGCAACGAGGGTCCGTTGGGACCAATGAGTCACAATAAAGTGTGTATATAACCAATAAGTTGTGTTTACGACCAATTATGGCCCAATAAGGTGTGTTTAGTTGGGACCAATGAGTCCCACTAATGTGTGCATATAACCAATAAGTTGTGTTTAGGACCAATGATGGCCCAATAAGGTGTGTTTAGTAGGGCAATGAGGGTCGGTTGGGACCAATAAGTCCTAGTAAGGTGTGTCTTATATAACCAATAAGTTGTGTTTAGGACCAATGATGGCCCAATAATGTGTGTTTAGTTGGGACTAATGAGTCCCACTAAGGTTTGTATATAACCAATAAGTTGTGTTTAGGACCAATGATGGCCCAATAAGGAGTGTTTAGTAGGGCAATGAGGGTCGGTTGGGACCAATAAGTCCTAGTAAGGTGTGTCTTATATAACCAATAAGTTGTGTTTAGGACCAATGATGGCCCAATAATGTGTGTTTAAGGGCAATGAGGGTCAGTTGGGACCAATGAGTCCCAATAAAGTGTGTATATAACCAATAAGTTGTGTTTACGACCAATTATGGCCCAATAAGGTGTGTTTAGTTGGGACCA
>JBCNJP010014864.1:0-10438 GCA_039602395.1 Deinandra increscens subsp. villosa | reverse complement strand
CTGGAAAACATTACCCATTGTTTTCCCGTCCCCACACTTAAAATGTACATTGTCCTTAATGTACCTATACGTTAGTAAAAGAGACGCAATTACAAGAAACAATAGTTTGGGTTTTGAAAACTTTGGGCAAAACTTCCATAGTATTCTGACAATTGGATCCCATGGAATGGTTACCACGCCATGTATCGCGACCTCCCGGTCCAGAACAACTATAAAAGGAAGCTGATACCTGTTTCAAAATGCTCAAAGCAATAAATATTAAACTATAAAGATAAAGATTAAAACTACTAAATTAAACTACCATTAATATTAACTACTAATCAAGATTCATGATGTTCTTAGTACATCTAATACCAAGATCAACTATTACATGCAGCTAAAAACATCACCAAAATGATCCCTCTACCTAGGGATGTCCAAGATAAACAAGCATTACAACCATCGACAAACCATCCTATGAAAAGTTTTATTCATCCTAAACATCCTACTTGATTCTCCTAAAGCTTCATAAACAGCAACTCATCCTAATAGCCGGCTTGCTCGTGCAGGAGGACCGGGGTGTCATCATCATCCCCAAGGTTGATGATGAAATCGTCAACAAATTAGCTATCGAGCATGGGGGTAGTGACGAGCATGTCGTCATCATAGAGGGGCTCGAAGATGATGTTTTCCTCAACGTCCTCCTCGGGCCATGGGCATCCGAGGGCATAATATCGGGTTCTAGGATTGGGGTGACCCTCTCGCTTAAAGTAGCAAGGCACCCCGTAACGAGCTCGAAAGCAACCGTGAGGAAGTTCACACGCTCGTTTAGCTCAAGATCCCTCTCATAGGCTTCATCAAGGTCACTCCGCAGTGTCATGATTTCTCTCATAAGCGAACCAATTGCAGGTGAAGAGTTGTTGCTGTTGTTGAGATCTTCCGGAACTACCATGGCTAAAAAACAACAAACAATTAACTCATGCATGCACAGAAGCATTGCACGACCCGTGCCATAGCATAGCACAAGGCGTGTTATGCTGTCGGGCAGTTGAATTTGAAGCTGAAATTTTTAGGGAAGCTTGGTTTTATTAACCCGTCCAAGCTTTTAACATCAAAAGATGTTTTGGTGTAGAGTTTAGTCACGATTTTGAGTGAAAGGTTGAGTTTTTAGCACCAAAGACCAAGTTCTAAAGCTTGTGACTAAAATCTATGCTCGGATGTGTAAGAAAATTAAGCTTTGAGTAGGAAGATGCAAGAAATGAAGCATGAACTTGTGATGAAGAACAAGAATGTTCTTGAAGTTCATGACTACAAGTGGAATGCTCAAGGAGATTACAATGGGACATATAAGAACATTACCTTGTTAGGTATAGGTATTCTTTTGACAAGTTACAAAGATTGAGAGTGATGGGAGAAGACTTTTGAACATATGGTGCCAAAAAGGTGGCAGCCAATCCAGTTTATCTGTTGCAGACGAATGCATGGGGTGTGCCATACTATGGCACGGGGCGTGCCATAATGTCAGACAACCTAGAATGTTACCAGTTGACTAAATATCGGATTATTAGTCAAACACGGGGCGTATCAAACTTAAAATGGTGGGAAAATCTTGATTTTCTTAATCCTAAATTATGTACACTAAGGATAGGTGACCTAATTTTAATTTCGGGTCCTAGGCCGAACCCGTGGACACACTATGATGGTCCACCTCTAGCGGAAGGTTTTCTTCCTCATGGTCGAAGATTCCTTCATATAGTTTTAGGCGGTGACCGTTGACTTTATATGTAGATCCCTCCGTGTCTTCTATGTCAACGACACCGTATGGGTAAACATGAATCTTATCCGGGAATTGTAAAGCAGAACCTTATCTCCATATTGAATCCTCCTTAGCTTCTTTAGACGAGAATCGTGGTATTTCTTTGTCCGATCTTTGTAGATGTTGGAGTTGGCGTAGGCTCGACCGCATAATTCCTCGAGCTCTGTGAGTTGACCGAGTCGATTTTTACCTGATTTTTGAAGGTCCATGTTTATCGTACGAAGGGCCCAATATGCCTTATGCTCTAATTCAACAAGGAAATGGCAAGCTTTGCCGTGGACCATTCTGTACTGGGTGGTACCAATCGGATTTTTATAGGCTGTCCAAAATGCCCATATTGCATCATCGAGTTTGTCAGCCCAATCCTTTCGGTGGTTACCGACATCTTTTTCTAAGATTCGTTTTATGCCTCGATTAGTCACTTCAGCCTGACCATTTGTTTGGGGATCGTAAGCTGTTGAAACCTTATGGATTACTGCATAGCGAGCCAGGACTCTTTCCATTTGATGATTGTAGAAGTGGGTACCTCTGTTGCTGATTAATGCTCTAAGAGTCCCGAATCTATATAATAACTTCTTAAAAAATTTAACTACGCGACCATTGTTAGTAGGCAAAGCTTCCGCTTCGACCCACTTAGAGACGTAGTCTACGGCCACAAGAATGTAGTTGTTTCCTCTCAAAGTTGGGAATGGTCCCATAAAGTCAAGTCCCCATACATCAAAGACTTCACAGATTTGGATGTAATTCTAGGGCATCTCGTTGCGCGAGGAGATGTTTTCAGCCCTTTGACAAGCATCGCAGGTTTGTACCAATCCGTGGGCATCTTGATATATAGTTGGCCAGTAAAAGCCAGAAACAAGGACTTTCCTTGCGGTGGCGTTAGCTCCATGATGGTCGTCATAAGGTCCAGAGAGACAATGTTTGAGAATGCTAGTGGTCTCAGTACCATAGTCACATATTCTGATTAGTTGGCCGGCACATATCTTGAAAAGATATGGGTCCTTCCACATGAAATATTTAATGTCAGCAAAGAATTTTTTTCGCTGTTGATGCGTTAACCCTCTAGGTACAAGGCCACTTGCGAGGTAATTTTCCATGTCTGCGAACCAAGGTTCTGCGGAAGAGTCAACTCTTTCGAGGTATTCTGTTGGAAACCTTTAATTGATTTATCCTCCTGAAGATTAGGTATCATTCTCAAGCCTAGAAAGGTGATCAGCGGCCGTGTTTTCAGCACCTTTCTTGTCTCAGATCTCAATGTCAAATTCTTAAAGTAGAAGAATCCAACGGTTGAATCTGGGTTTGGCATCTTTCTTCTTGAAGAGGTATCTGATACCTGCATGATCAGTGAAAATGCTAGCCTTGGATAACACCAGATATGAAAAGGAATTTGTCAAAGGCAAATACCACTACTAAGAACTCCTTTTCGGTAACTGTGTAGTTTTCCTAGGCGTCATTAAGCGTTTTACTAGCGTAGTAAATAGGGTTGAAATGCTTATCTTTCCATTGACCTAATACTGCCTCTACAGCCTAGTCACTTGAATCACACTGCTTCTTTCTCCAGAAGTTTTTTCAAGGGCCTGGAAATCTTGGAGAAGTCCTTGATAAAGCGTCGGTAAAATCCTGCATGTCCGAGGAAACTGCGGATATCGCGGATGGAAGATGGTGGAGGTAGATGAGAGATAATGTCTATCTTAGCCTTGTCTACTTCTAATCCGGCTTGGGAAACTTTATGGCCAAGAACTTTGCCCTCTTGGACCATAAAATGACACTTTTCCCAATTGAGAGCCAGGTTTGTTTCTTCACATCGGGCGAGCATTTTCTCCAGATTGTGCAGACAATGATCAAATGAGTTGCCAAAAACCGAAAAGTCATCCATGAATACTTCCATGGATTTCTCGATCATATCGGGAAAGATGGCAACCATGCAATGGTGAAGGGTAGCGGGAGCATTACATAAGCCAAAAGGCATACGTCTGTAGGCGAAGGTGACATATGGACAAGTGAATGTTGTTTTCTCTTGGTCTTCCGGGTCTATAGGGATTTGGAAATACCCGGAGAAACCATCGAGAAAGCAATAATACATATATCCAGACAAACGCTCAAGCTTTTGGTCTATGAATGGCAAATGAAAGTGATCCTTTCGGGTGGCGTCATTCAGCCTCTATAGTGTATTGAGACTCTCCAGCCGGTGACTATGTGAGTAGGAGTGATTTCATCTTTGTCATTCGTGATGATAGTCAATCCTCCCTTTTTGGGTACCACCTAAACAGGACTAACCCAAGGGCTGTCAGATATGGGGTATATAAGTCTGGCGTCCAGAAGTTTGACAAATTCCTTTTTTCACCACGTCTTGAACGCTGGGGTTTTCCCCTCCATTGTGGCTGAACAACGGGCTTGTATACTTTTTTTATTAGGATCTTGTGAGTGCGGAGCAATGGATTAATTTGATATTAGAGAGCTTCCATGCTATGGTCTTCATGTGCTTGCACAGAACAGCAAGCAATGCTTCCTTTTCTAGTGGGCTCAGGCGTGCAGAAATGATCACAGGCGAGTTACAATCGTCATCCAAGAAGGTGTATTCCAGATGTTCTGGAAGTTCCTTAAGTTCGAGGGTCGGTTGATTCGTGGCTGCCGGTGTGCTGTTAAAATCTTCTTCTTCTGGTTGACGTGAATGGCTTGGATTGACTCATGTGTTGTGTGATATATGTCAGGAGATGGGTTCTTCTCCTCTTATGGAGCTTCCTGGGTAAGGTCTTCTTCTTCCACTTCTGGCAACTAAGGAGGGTCGTCAGATCCTGGGTATCCGAGAGATCTTTCGATCTTTACAAAGAGCTTGTGTTCTCCAAGTTGGAGCTTCATTTCCGCATTGTCCGGATTGATCACGGATCTCCAAGTTTCTAAGAGGGGTCTTCCGAAGACTAAGGGAGTATCATCAAGGATGACGAAATCAAAGGGGATGTTAACGTTGTTAACACGGATTAGGACGTCTTTGATGATCCCTTTCGATAGACAGATAGAAGGATCAGAGAGGATGAACGGCAGGCAAAAAGGGGTCATTTCTCCTAATTCTAGTTTATCAAGCATAGGGGCAGGCATCATATTTACAAGCAAACTATCATCAACTACTGCAATTTGTATTTTCTTTTTGATAAAACAAGGAACAGAGTTTTTATCAGAAAGTTTTCTAAAATTTAATGACTGTTCTTTTGTAAATATAACATGCTGTAATTCTTCGAGCTTAGGTGATGTGAACAGTTCCTTGAAAAATCTACCATTAGTGGGTACACTAGAAAGACTTTTAAAAGACGGTGGAGAGATACGTACCTGGTTTGGAAGAGGTTTACTCATACCATTACTTGATGATGAGGCAGATGTCTCGTCTGGTCTAGGAATTTCCTGCGTCTTCTTGACTGTTCATCAACTTGGCTATCCAGGATCTGAAGGGAAGGGGTTACGTCCAACTCCTTTTCTTCAGGACTTGCTGAAATGGGTTGAGCTTCTGGGATAGTAGGATCTGAGACAACTTCTTTGATTATGATTTCTTCTTTTCCTTCCTCCTTTATGCGACTAAAATAGTCTAGAACCTTTATATGTTCTATCATTATTTTCGTGGTTTCTTCGAGGTCTGTTTTAGGGCGTGTATAAGGTGGATTTTCTGCATGCGCTGTACGAACAAAGCTTGTGTTTTGCGAGTTTTGCTCATTGCATTGCATGCATACAAAGAAAAAATCACGGGAACAAGAACTAGAGTGGGAAGGTGATGTGGGAAGGTATTTTGCGAGTTTTGCTCATTGCCAATAGTCGTGGTTAAGCTTAGTTTGATTAAAATTTTGACAAGTAGTATTATCTGACAAAGATTTTGAAAAAGAACTATAACGATGACTTGGACTCCCATCTGGTGGTTCATCCACTCGCAGGAACGCAAGCGTTCTTGCTAATATGTAGCAGTCCTGAGAGTAATGGGGACCACCGCAGATTCTACACCATACAACTTGAGGCCATCCATCATTATGACTGAAATATTCCTCTGGATTATTATCCATCCTTGAAATACTTCTCAGAGAAAGATAGATGAGTAGAAGAAAATAAATAAAAAAATTAAAAAAAACGAAAACAAAAATAGAATTCTAAATAGGAAAAATGGATTTTAATAATACAAGTTGTACCTTGTTAGCGGATAATAATACGAGTTTTGAAATTTCCTCACAATAATACGAGTTTTTGGGTATTGGATTCTAATGATACACCGTTAGTTTTTTTACTAATGGTGTTAGTCTGTTGACATGGACTGTTTTCCTCCTACGCGGTACCTGACGTAGCACCTACCACGTAGGCAACAAACTAACACCGTTAGTAAAAAACTAATGGTGTATCATTAGAATCCAATACCCACAAAACTCGTATTATTGTGAGGAAATTTCAAAACTCGTATTATTATCCGCCAACGAGGTAATACTTGTATTATTAAAATCCATTTTTCCTCTAAAATAAAACAAAACTGATGGCTAGGCTGCTAACTTGGACTTCTCTCTAAATCCTCGTTTATGTCCCCAGCAACGGCGCCAAAAAGCTTGGTGTGTGCTGAGGTGTCTATAAAATATGACAATATTTTTCAAACCTTTGTAGCAGTATTTTAAGCTTTTATATTTATAAAACACGATTTACTTGACGACTACTATTTCAACACACTACACGGGCAAGTGCACCCATCGTGGAGCAGTATAGTAGTGGTAAGTTGAATCGGGATCGTTCAGGACACAATGGAAAATGAGGATTTTGGAGACTCAATCCGCTGTTATCATCTAGCCGGATCTAATGTTAAGTTTTTAGAAAAGAAATTATTTTAATAAAGAAAATAAAAATAAAGACTAATAAGATGGTATTTTAAGAAATGCAGACCGAAGTTAATATTACTTGGGGGAATGTACCAGTGGTTAAAGATGGTTGCAGAGTACTTATAAACTTTCTTAAGATTATTCACTAGCAGGCAACCAAACCGCCTCTCAGCCTCAAATCTAGTATCACTACTCTCTCGGGCGATCGTCTACGAGGAGTATGAACCCCAGGGAACTATGCTGCTAGTGAACAAATGTAGTGGTGTAATGCCATTTACGGGACCCCTCTCTGGCCAGAAAATCAATGATAAACGTTCAATAAAAAGGGTTTTCATAAAATACTTAAACACACCTCAAGCGAGATTATAAGGTCGTTAACCAGCCCACCAAAGGTTTGTTACTTCCCAAGTAAGTATGAGAGTTTAGCCAAACATGGCTTAAAAGATTTGCTTAAGAGAAAGAGAAGAAATCATAGATAAAATCTTACTAATTCTTACTTAAGTTAAAATTCTCATAAACTTGATCACAAGACTTAAAAATACCAAATGACTCAATTACACTAGGGGAAGAGAGGAAAGAATTGAGCAAATTAAAACGGGGGAGGAGGCATCCTTTTATAGGCAGCTGTGGAGTTTGGCACGACCCGTGCCCGTCAGTGGCACGGGGCGTGTGAATATCAGCCGAAATCTCTGGGAATCTTCTTCTGACTTCACACGGGTTCGTGTTACTGTAGCACGGGGTCGTGCCTTGTCAGGTGGCTGCGGCACGGGGCGTGTTGTCATGGCTACGAGGTCGGGTGATGCAGAGTTGTGTCAGAGAAGCTTCCTAGCTTTGGCACAGGGCGTGTCATAGAATGGCATAGGGCGTATCAATCAAGCAGAATCACATAACTTCATATTTTTCTTCTGTTTTTGACCATAATCTGTTCCTTTTATGATTTTAGCCTTGTTTAACCTGAAAAACTAAACAGAAAGCAAAATGGACTTGTTTTAATGTTAGTTGATCAGAATTAAACCGATTTGCGGGAGATATTTGTCCTAAAATATGTATACTTTGACGTATATCATTGGATATGGAATATGAATTAAATAAATAAAAGGTCACATACTTGGACATGATATGAGATGAGTAATCATGAAATTTGTCTTTTAACAGTTCAAGAACTTTCCAAAAAAATTACTATACTTAGTGAAGTATAAATAAACAATTCTTAAGAGTAAGGATTGTAGAGAACGATGTTAAGGCAAGTGGAAGTTCAACAATAGATCTGAATAAAGAGAAGATGAGATCATAAAAAGGGCCTTTTATGATGCATCAAGTGCTTAGACTAGATAACAGACAAACTACCGTGATTAATTGAATATATGGTGTATACTTAATGATCACATATCCTTGGACTGTAAGATGAGATCTAAAACAGACCCATAAGCGAGTAAATAATAGAAGGATGTTGATATGAGATATAATGATCAAGAAGACGTTATGAACTTTAAAAGGGTGATCTTAGAGAAGATCGGTAGGAATGGTATATCAAAATGAATACGATTGAGGAGAGTCCATAATTGAATAGAACAAGAGAAATAATATAGCGACCTCTATGAATCCTCTTGAATAATCATACAAGATATACCAAAATATATATACAGATATGAGGACGTCTAAGCAAATTCAGATCGTTGAGGTTAATCTCAAGAATGAAGTTTTTAAGAGTACATAAAGTCGCGGGAACAGTCCCCTGAAGGTTTCGTCGGTAAAACACTTAATATGAGAAGTGATTCTCAAGATAAGTAGAAGTTGGAAATCGGTAATTAATCAAGAGTTCATGCATAGCTCTATTACTGACGGTTGTCAGTATAATTACTCTAAGCAAAATAACAATGGATGAAGTAGTTCATCTACATACATCACTATCACAAGAGAATACCAAGTGTATGGTATACAAGTCAAAACCATAAATGACAAAGATATGTGTCAATAAGTGATTCAAAATCACTAACATTAGAAGACATTAATCTTATAAGTATGCCTTGACAAGCGAAACACGGATATCTTAGGCAACGAAAAGATTAGATCTTGATATAGATAAAATCTGCATGAAAGGGTGCGATCACACAAGCTGCCAAAGACGGTCCAGAATTAGTATCTGATGTTTCTGAACAGAATGACCACATATATGAGTTCATCTAGAATCAATGATTGATTACTATATGGACAGTGGATCTATGCTCAACATTTAGTACGTTTTAGAAATCCATGAGTATTATATTCTAAAAGGTCCTCAGTCGGTCAAATTCGTGGGAATGAATTTTGGAAGAAAGACTATTGTGATTTATAATCGTTAATGAGATTAAAGCTCAAGGGATTAAGGTTTATAATTCACAGATACTCTTTAGAGGAATGGTATAAGATGTAACTCGCTTCAAAACTAACTTCATGGATTAAGTCATAAGTAGTTTTGAAAATGGTATGATCGTCACGTCCTCAGACCTCGGAAGCATATAGAGACTAACATTAGTGGAGGATCGTTCTTTGATCTTATCTAATGCTAGATCTTAATAGGACAGTAATAAGGGTACTTGATTGGGAACTGATCTGAAGCTAAGTGGGAGTTGTGTGTTGTCAAGGGAATTCTATACTTCTCAAAAGAGAAGATGAACATCTGGGCGCCTTCGTAGGATCAAACTGGTGAAAAGTGTGGCCACACTCTAACTAAGTGGTAGTTTGTCGCCCACTTTGAATTTGATATGAAAATAATAATGGTTGAGCAAAATATGAGAATGATTACAAATCCATGTCTCGTGTTCAACTGATGTTCAAAACAGAAAGGAGTAACGAGAAGGTTACCACAGCTTAACTACACAAAAGCAATAAAACGCTTAGAGTTTAAAGAATAGTTGACGAAAGAAATCATGTCATACCTTAATGGTCACAGAGAGATACAACTAGGTGTCCACCTCAACGAACGTTGAGAACTTAATCGATAATCGTCCAAGTGGGAGTTTGTTGGATTTTGATATGTCCGACTATCGATTACTCAACGTAACCATAAAGGTACAATCCAAGAGTTACACTCTGGATGACAAACAAGTTATAGTATTTAAATATTGTATATATATTTAAATATTGCCAATCACAGAACGAACATAAGATGAATCATTATTTATCGAAATAAGGATTATGATTAGTTGTTTAGAGAAACAATTAAAAGGACAAATAAAGCGGTTAACGTATAAGATGTAAACGAGAATTAAAATTGTTAAATTAGTTGACAATTTAATCAAGGAATATTATTACGTCAAAAGACCGTTTTGACTAAAATAATATATATACGTTATCCTGTAATAACGTAGACGAGACATTTAATTTATGGAGATAAATTAAATACGGATAAAATAAATATTATTAAAGACGTTAAATAGTTATCCGGGAAAAACATTTTAGTTAATTAAGTTTACTAAAATGTGGAGATTGATTTAAATATATATCAGATATATTGGGTTTGTTTTGAACATATAAACTTTAGTTGGTATTAACTATATTAACTGTTAATATCAAGATATTTTCTTTGGAAAAAAGACAGTATTTGAGGGACTGGATTGTAACTTGTATTCCTATAAATACAGGTTAAATCATAAACCATAAACATACTGAAAAGCCCTAAAAAGTTTTATCTGAAATCTCTCCCATCTATCCCCCTCTTCGTTCGCCGACCACCACCGCCGAAGCCGCTCGCCGGCCACCGCCATCCTCTGGCCGCCTCCGCTATGCCCCCGTCACCGCCTCGTGCCGTCGCGCTGCCGCGGTACTG
>JBCNJP010014863.1:0-10439 GCA_039602395.1 Deinandra increscens subsp. villosa | reverse complement strand
GCTATGTTCCTATTGTAAATGAAAGTGATTACGATAAAATTGGCACCTTGAGGTAAACGGTTATGTAACACGGTTAACACATAAGTATATATTATTGTTTTAAGTCCTTGGAAACTTACGGGTTGTTACATGGAATGTGAAAAAGGTGGTAAATCAGTGTTACCTACCTAAAGGGGTGTATAAGAAGCACTCCAAACAATTTGATGAAGTTAAAAATGATAAATCAAACATTTATCAAATTCCACCTAAAAGGCTACAAGGTAAAGGGAAAGAAAACAATCAGCCCACGAATGTCATTTCCAATGATGGTCGTGTGAATTCTAATGAACCCACAAAGCCCACACCAAAGTCCACCAAAAACAATACCAAGAAACCCAAATCAAAGGCACCCACAACCCCAAGTATCAATTTTTCAAAGAGAATGTGCTTAAAAGAAATAACTTTCAATGACTCTGCAGGTATACCCAGAACAACAATGGCCTGGGTACTTATGGTTAACTAATCTCTCACCTTGTGCAGGAACAGTCAAGGAGGACTTCCATTAACTTATTTGTATTTGAAAGTGATTGTTCCAGGCACAGGATAGAAGACATCTCTCAACTACATGACATGCAGATTCTCATTTGTAGGGATGTTCTTCTGGTAAGAGGTAAATCTAGCAAAATCAGCAAGGTACTGTCTTAATTGTTTGTTTCTTGGCAAATCTGATGAGAAGTTTGGTAGTGCTTGAAACAAAACCCAGTTCGGAAAAATGTTCAAAAGAAAAACTTTGAAGGTTAGCTTGGCCAGTTTTTAGTACATATTTAGTATTGTGTCAGTGAGTGTTATAAAAAAAAAATAAAAAAAATAAAACAAAAAATAATAAAAAAAAAGAAATAGAAAAAAAGTGTGTGTTGTTATTAAAAATCAAAAAGCAAGGGGAAGAATAGAAAAGATGAAATAGTTGACCCCTCAAAATTAAATTGTGCTTTTTAATTTTTAATCTTTTGTTTTCTTTAGAAGGTGGGAAGTGAAATAAACTTCCGTTTTGGAGATGGCTGACACGCGTAAGGCAGATGTGAAAGACATGATCCATGGTGATATGCTGGTAGGCTCGGCTCTAAAATCTGAAAAGGTATGCGTTACACACTTAAAGATAACGTATGGCAGTTTGTTGGGTAACAGCACTTAGGTTAATTGCATTTCTATTTGACTGCATGTTCAAGTTCCCGATACACACGCTTGTCTCCAAGAGTGTGAAATTGAGCTCAAAAAGTCGGTGTCCCCTCTGCTTTGCGTGAGCAATGACCTGGGGATGCTTCGAGTGTATGTAAGGCTCTCCTCTGCTTTGCGTGAGCAATGACCTGGAGTTGTCCATACATACGTGCTTACAGATCATCATAAATAATATATGCAATTAAAAATAAAAAAAATTAATAAAAAAAAATGCATGTATACACCTCAAAAGATGCCAAAGAGCACAAGAAAAGAGACCCTCAAGAGTCCAAATCCCTCAGCCTTTGTCACTGATGAGAGCATTATTAAAAATGTTTCAAAAATTCAGTTGACTTTGTATATTATACCCAAAAATCTATGTGATCTATTCTTTCTCTTCTCAACCAAGTCTCGAGCTCAGTTTCAAACTTCTGGATCAGGTTGTGAAAATATGTGGTAGGGAATTTATGTGCTTGATAGTGTGTAATAACATGTACCTAGGATTTGTTGAAACCCACTTGCTGTTCATAATTAATGCACCAATAAAAGATAATAAAGTGACAAACAGCCTGATTAAGAAAAGGGTTTGAGTTTAAAGTGGATCAGTATATTGGCAATCACCTAGACGTGTTCGAGTAACAGAAGCTGAAAAGGGTTCCTCAGTCAGATTCATACGGTTTGATCCCATAGAAACCTTCTCGTTTAGTAATTTGGTATGGTTGTTTTTATTTTTATTTTTTTCTTTTGTATTATCTTAAGTTTTTATTGTTTATTTTTCAACCATGGCCAGGTTAATTTAAAGGTTTTAATAAGTTCTTTTTGGGTTTTGTGCAAGAAGGTGTGACCTCCCCCTCGGGTTCAGGGGAAGTTGTTTGGTTAAATAATGCTAACCCGATAACCAGTCATCATGTCTGGTTAGTGTTTGTTCCATGTTGTGCATGACAGGTTAAATGAGATGTCATGGAGAAGAAAAGTTAATGAGTGTTGCTACTGTTTGTGTTGAAGAACCAGCCGGAAAAGGACTTACCCTATGCTCAGGGGAAGTTTGTTGGTTGTTCAAGTAAAGCGTCCAAAGACACCGTTCTCAGGTTTAGGGGAAGCTAATTGAAGAAAAGATGCAGAGTAGTCACAAATGCCAAGACAGAGGTTTTCAAAATTTATCCTCTGAAGTCTCATACAAGTCAAGACAGTTACTGATGGTTTAGCAAGGACTCGTCATGTTTCAAGAAGAAGCAAGTATTTGAGAATCCTCCTCTCATTATTTGTTTGTCATTTGAAGTTCAAGCTGATGCTGATTGAGAGAAAACTCCCAGATCTCGACCGTTGCTGCCCAATGAAGATCGTTCAAGGAAAGAATCTTCACCAACCCATGTTCAAGCCAAGGAGAAGACTGAAGTCTGAAGATTGAAAGTAGAAGATATTTAATAGCACAAGCCAAGGGGAAGATTGTAAGGGAATAATTTGTGGCTTGTGTATTAAATCATCACTTGGCGGAGTATTCTGAAGGCCTATGTGTTGGAATAGGTGAAAATGAGTTGGGTTATGGGTATATTAGGTCATTGGGCCATTTTAGGCATGTTTGGGCTCAATTAGAAAGTGTTTAGATGTAGTTTAGTGGGCCTATAGGTGCAAATACGGGAATTAGATGGGATTTAGGGTTTCCAGGGTGTCTTGTCCTCCAAGATGGAGAATCCCTATAAAAAGGAAACCCTCCCCACATTTTAGGTGTTGATTCTCTTTGGTGTTCTTGTGTGTCTATTTTGCGTTTGAAGGTATTACGAAATTCCTAAGAGAATTTCGGCTTTCAAGGTGTTTAGCAATCAAAGTCTTCAAGTGATTCAAATCGGTTTGTGTGTTATTTATTGCTTTTCTATTTGCTTTACATCTTGATTATTCTTGAATCATCACTAATCACCGGATTCCGCACGGTGATTAGTCGACTTGATATCGTGTGAGGAGAGATTTCGATCCTTACATCTGGTGTCTGTGATCTTTTGCTTAAGTTTTCTCTGCAGTGAATACCATGCAGTGGTACTTCGAGCAACACTATGAGAGTTATCTGGTGCGTTGTGATATATGTGGGGCAGCTCTCATCATGCTCGATTTTGTGATTACTCAACGGGGGCCCTCACAATTTACTATAATTATTCACCGTCGCCTGCATACGACCATGGAACTAACAATTAGGCCCCGAATAAGGGTAATAGCATGAAGAATTAAAGGAAATATTGGCGCGAGCAATCAAGAACAACGAGAGGGCGATTAATGAGAGAGCCATCGATATTGATACAATAACTAGTTGCATAAATGAGCACGTAAGAGTGATCAGACAACATTTCGGACTCACCGAGGAGGAAGACGAGAGTGAAGTGCAAGATTTCACATATAATGATAACTGTGAGCCATGCCTAGAGCAGGAGGATACTTTAACGGATGAGGTGCAATTTCAAGTTCATAAAATACAGCACATGTCCCACCTCCATTTTAGCTCGAGATCAGTCACAATAGAGTCATATTAAGGTAAGTACGTTGCTCCTAGCTCTTATGATTATGATGATGATACACATTGGTTTGCATCCAGTTTATACATGATTCTTTAGATCCATCAGATAGTTTACACTTGTCTTGTGAGGATGATATAATACTAAATTCGCAAACGAAAGAGGAGCCGGAGATAGCTGAGTTGCAGGCAGGTCGAAGTTTTGCAGGATATAGACTCATATGACTCATTTGAGGTGCAGATGTTGACAGATTTTGGAGATGAGTGGCTGACTGTGCCACCTGTGGTTGAGAATATGAGTACGTTCGACCCAGATGGTGATTTGAAGGAGTTAGGGGCCATGCTATACGGGGAGCTGACCATGGATACTGATGAGAAACCACTCAAAAGTGGAATTGAATTAGAAAATGAAGATTTTATTGAAGAACCATAGATCGAGACACCATGTGACCCACCTCCAGACATCACAGATATCCCACCCATGGGAAAGAATGATTGTGGATTGCCACCAATTCTGGAGACACCACGGATTAGGAAACAAATTTCTGCGGACAACACACTTTTGAAGGCTCGACGATGCTCCATCAAGCACCATGAGGCTATACCATATTTTCAGGATGATTGCCTCCTTCATTACATGATTTATATCAGGTTTGGTCCATGTAAGTTTAAGTTCTGGTGGCCCGACTCCTTTCAAACTTTCAAAATCATTTTCAGTGTTACCGTTCGGTTCTCAACAGCCGACGGTAAACGTATAAAACGAACTCGAACGAATTAAAGAAAAGCCGTCTGATTTAGGTTTGCGGCCGAGTCTGGCTGAAGACTCGTAAATAAACTTAGCGCTTTCCAGGAGGCGGTGATTTGTTTTTCTTTAATTATTTATATTCTTATTTCCTCTTGTTTTGTGCTCTGTTAATTGTTTCTTTCTATCTTCAAGTTCGTTCCAGGTTGCTTCTGAATTGGTATTGATGTAGGACTTCAAGCAAGTGTGGGGATGCCACTTGCTATGTGAATTGCAGCAGATTGAGGAGCTTATTTGATAATCATTTGCTGCATTGTTCAGGGAAGTTTCAGTTTTCCAATCTCCATTTAGTATTATTTACTTAATTGTCATTAGTGTTTGGTTTAAGTGTGGGGATGGGGTTTAGTGTCTAATCTAAAAAACTGAAACTTGATAAGAGTTAAAAATTTCGAAATAACCCCTAAATTTGAAAAAAAATATAATAAATATGTCCCTGGCTGCTTGAAACTAAAATGGAAAATGATAGGTATAACTGGAAATTTGAAAAAAAAAACTAAAAAAAAACCCTGATAAAATAGGATAGAAAGCGCGTCTAGCTAGTGATGTGCTGGTAGGTCTAACCGACAATGATAGCTTAAATATCCTGTGATTGTTAAATAAAAAACAAAATAATAAACCAGGATACCTTGTGGGTTTTCACCTTAGGAGGATTGGTAAAGTCGGAACTGTCGACTAGGTTGATAGGTATCCCTTTAGCTAAAGATTTATATGTCTTGAGAATTTATGGCACGCAATGATCTTTTTTATGAAAATAAATCCGAGAAATACCGATGCCCGGCCTTTTACCATCCATCTGAGGAAAAAAAAGAGAGGGGGGGGGGGGGGTAAAGCCTACGTGCTACACTTGGGGATGGTATCCTTGTTGGTACACCCATGGGCCAGGTTCATGAAAAAAAGGGAACGAATAAAGTGCTATAAACCGCCGATCTTACGTACTACCTTTAGGTATGGGGGGACCCATGAGATAAACTATTGGGGTGAGTTTGGTTTTTTGCGCGAGGGTCAAAGCCTACTTACTACCTCTCGAGATGGTGACCCAGGAGATATACTGACAGGTGGAGACTCGATTTAGTTTTAGGTCTAAATAAATAAGTGTTTAAAGCTCAAAAATATCATCCATCCATCATCCACTATTCTCTTGACATATATACTTTTGTTTATTGTGGTGGGTTAAAATCGGAAATGCTTTAGCTTGGGCCTTGATTTCCTTGAGAAGGGATTAGGACGAGCTGAGAATCTTGAGTGTGAGACACATAGATAGAATGATAATCTAGTGAAATGAATGATAATTACATGATCGTCACTTGTCGGTGGTTGGGTTTAAACGGATTGAAATATCGGTGATTGCTGCTAGCGCGTAAGTATATCATAAGAAAGAAAAGAAAAAAATAGAAGATATTAGAGTAGAATAGAGAAAATGAAAAAAAAAATCATATTTTCAGTTGTGATTCCATTGCGAGTTTTTCAGGGAAGAAAAAAGATTAAGTGTGGGGATGTTTGATGTACCTTAATTTGTACATCTTTCTAATCTAATATTTCTTATACTTTTAAATGGTATTTATGATATTTTTATTAAATATTACTCATAATCGGTTTATATTTGAATTTCAGGTATTTCATGAGAACACGAGTAAAAATAAAGCTAAAACGATGTTTTCGAGCTAAATGGCGTATTTGAGTGAATTTTAAAACGGAAGTAAATTGATTGGCATAAAATAAAATTGGATCTTATTGTAGTTCACGTGAGTTGGTCTGGATTTCGGGTCAAGAATGAAAATAACTTTAGTCATAATAAGGTCTAGTAAGCAATTTTTTGATGGACAACAATTAATATAGGGGCTGGACACGTGGATATTGGACTAAGAGAAAAAATAGGAGTTTATTTAAATAAATTAAGTAATTCACGTGGGAGTTACTTGGGGGAGGAATTTAGGTCAGGAGATATCTTTATGACGGCAGCAATTCTAGCATTTCTGACAAAAAAATCTTTGGGGGATAGACGGCAGAAGGGATTTAAAGGGACTTACGAACATAAAGGGATGAGTGGGGAATTTTGAGGTGGCGAACCAGCGGAAGAATTTTCATGTCACAACACTTAATCGTTCGGTTTATTTTTTATTATTATGAATAACTAAATATTTATCAATCAGGTTAGATGAATCTTAATTTGTTTTGAGTGTTTGGATTAACTCTTGTTTACGAGAGCTCTTGTTTACGAGAGTGTGTGATTTTAGTAGAACTTTATTTATATTTACTATAATGTGTTTGGATATTTACTCGTATTAATTTTATCTATAATTCATGTGGCTATTATTGATCTTAGCATGTATAACTACCCCCTTAATTGATATATTTATCTTTAAGTAATTAATCTAGGGCATCAGACCTAACCGGGTGATTGATGAATTATAAATATTTTTGATTGAGCAGATGTGCTACTTTAGAGTTGGATTTGAATAAAAGGGTTCAAGTCTCTGTTAGGATTTTTCCTAATTACTAGTGAGTTAATCCTGAGTACGCGAAGCCTTCGCTGAGTACGCGTATTAATTTTATCTAGGACTTCACACAGCTGTTGGTACTTCATAGTAGTAGTGTTCTAAGGTAGCCGGATCATTGCTCGAGGGCCTTAGAAATCTATTCGACTAAGTTGCATCCTGACCGGGGGATTAGTCTATTTAATGAACAATTATCATAAACATGGTCATTTTAAATAGTCAAGATAAGTCAAGAGGACCCGAAACCAAGGTGATACTTTTCTCCATCTGCTTTCCCGTCATTTTATTAGTTACTGTCGTAGTTAATAGTTTATTTGTTTATTTTATTTTTAGATATTACTTATATCATTTATTTTCATTGGCTAAATATCAACAAAGGTTTATTATCGGCAGTCTGACAGAGCGTCCTTGGAGTGACATCCGGTTTCTTACCAATATTGTACTGCATACATCGGGTATACTTGCCCTAGTGTGTAAATTGGTCTCTTGGTCGGATACCTTTTAAAAACTGGGCACTATTTTGATATACACAAATATACACATCCATCGCCAACTACTTCACCTGTTTTGCTATGTCACCGACGGATCGCTGAAAATCTAAGAATGCTGCCTGCTGATTCCTAAGTAGCGTTTCATTCTCTAGCAGCTTCTTCTGAGTGGCCTCATCCTTCATGGTGATTTGATTTAGAAAAGTAGTCTATGTCGCGATCATCTCCTTTATCTCCTTTGTGTCGAGATTTCTTCACCTCCACCATACTGATTTTGCCTTTGAGGAAACCCTGGTGGGTTACCATCTCTCTATCCATAATTCTGACCACTCCTCTACCCTGACTGAAATGAATTACCAAACTGGGGTCGGTTACCAATATAGCATCTTTTTTGTTAGAGTTGTAGGTCGTGGATCTGCTTTTTCATAGCATCAATTGTGGCCTGAGTAGCAGCATCTGAACTAACATGGTGGGCTCCTCGGGTTAGAGAAAGTGTAGATCTAGTGGGTGCTAAGGTAACAGTCCTACGATCCCTGGGAGTCTACTGCTCTACTACTGTGAAACTGTCGAAAAGATTTTTGCATTCTTCGATTGTGAGTTTCTCCATCATTTTCCCTCCAGCACATATATTGAACTCTCTCAGCATAGCATACGTTTCAACACTATACTCGTCGGGATCCATGCGGAACAAGTGGATTTCCTCCTGAGTACGCGAAGCCTTCGCTAGAGGGTGGTATTTCTTTAGAAATTTATGCTTCAGATCCGCCCATGTGGCAATCGAATTAGGAGGAAGGGTCTCCAACAACACAGCGGCCCGTGTGGCAAACGAGAATGGAAAAAGACGGAGATAAATAACATCATTCGACACTCCCGTGAGGCCGAATGTGTTGCGTCTCCAACCACACGGCGACCCGTGTGGCAAACGAGAATGAAAAAAGACGGAGATAAATAACATCATTCGGTACTCCCGTGAGGCCGAATGTGTTGCAAGTACAAAAAAATCTTGAGAGGTGGGTTGGTGCGTCTTCATCGTCACGCACATTGAATTGGATGGAAAAATTGCATTGATGACGTGAGATAGAACTTGCTAGTTAGTGGCACTAGAAATGGTCGTTTGAGCGATAGCAAACCTAGCATCTTCATCGCGGACGCTGGCTTGCTGATGGACAGTGACTCCGGCAGCCATGTCAAGATTAGGAAATGGTAGTGGTGTGTTGTCGCGGATGATAGGTGAAGATGTAGATGGCTAAGAACGAGTGGCGGAAAAGATAAAAGCTTCAAGATCGTCTCGAAGCTGATGGAGCCATTCACGAATGTCACGATCGGGATCAGAATAAGGTGTAAGCTCATGGCGGACCTCGTGAACGGGTGAGTGGCATAAAATGGAAGAAAAGTACTTGAGAAAAATAAAACTTAAAAATTCAAGACTCAAGAATAAAATACCTAAAACTCTAGACGTGATAGAAAACCCAAAAAGACTTAAGATTTCCTAGACACGACCTAACTTGATCTTGCTATTGCAAGTGGCCCAGGCAACGGCGCCAAAAACTTGATGTGTTCGGAACGACTACTAATAAAACCTAGAACTAAATGCTAGACCTAGACACACCCAGTTTTACCGAAACTCCAAAAACTAGACCGAACCTACAGGCAAGTGTACCTATCGGCGGTAGTATAGCTACAAAAGACCGGATATTGAACCCCAAGGGACACTATGAACAAGACTCTACAAAATTGAGTGAATTTGGTTTTGTGAATTGGATTTAACTAAACTAACTAACTTATCGACTAACAACCGAAGACAAGGAAAACTTCGGAGAAAATCTAGATTAGAGTAAGATACCACCTAGACCAAGAATCCTAATCAACACTATTAGAGCATAATCGGTTCATCGTGTGAAGTATTTGAACAAGACGAAGTTATAAAGTTGTTGTTACACAAAGTCACCCGAAGTGACATGACCTGGGACCCAAAGTCACAGTTCGTGACCTCACAAAGTGTCACTTCGGGTGAGCTCCAGTTCGGACAGATCGGCAAGCATATAAATAGATTTTGTTCTTTATATTTGTTAGACAATTAGGAGTGAATTGAGAGAGATCAGATCTTAAGTGTGTGTTTCTGAATGTCTTTCTGTTTGAGAGTTCTTTGAGAGTTTGTAATTGAGTCTTTGTGGTTTCAATAAAACAAACTTTATATTTACATCTCGTTCTCATTCATATGAACAAGCAAACTTCTAGTAAGATCCGTATCAGGTCCTTTCAAGTGGTATCAGAGCAAATCCAGGTTGCCTTGTTGCGTTTTCTTTGATCTTTTTTGTTTTCGTGATAAAACTGAGTGTTTTTCTATAAAAAACGAGTCAATTTTTGAGCTTTTTGAGTTCAATTTGTTTTGAAAGCATTCATGTTGTTTAAACCTCATTGACTACTACAAATCTCGTTCAAAATCTTCAAATAACCGCTCCAAAGTACAAGTTCGGACCAGCTCGTATCAGTTCGCTCAACCGAAGTGCAGTTCGGACCAGTTCGGATCCAGTTTGGTTGTGACTTCGCATATCAGTTCAGATACCACTTCAGATCAGTTTGTGTAACCGAAGTCACAGTTCAGATCACTTTGTTTCAGTTCAGTTTCACTTCGCTTCTCAGTTCGGATTACTTCGTACTAGTTTGTGTTCATTTCGTAGATTTTTGGGTTATTTCACCAAAACTGATGTAACTTGAGTTCCGTTAAGAGTTACGGGAGCTAATACCAGCCAAAATGACCGTCTCGAAGAGATCTACACTTTTACTAGCCTTAAGGCTAGTACCCTCCATTTTGATACCCAAAATCCACTTTTAAGTCCTCTATTATTTAGTTTGAAGTTTTCAAGATGGACGAGATCAAATTTTTTGTTATTAGTTATGGACATGGAGTGCCAAAATTGTTAAGATTTGAAGATTATTCTCATTGGCATCAAGGTTTA
>JBCNJP010014862.1:0-10442 GCA_039602395.1 Deinandra increscens subsp. villosa | reverse complement strand
CCCTTTTATTTTTTTTCTATATTTTTCTAACAACAATTTATTTATGATATCTTTTACCTTTCTATTTCTTTTCTATATTTTTCTAACAACAGTTTATTTTACGTAAATATCTTTTACAAATCTAAATTTGGTTTTCTATTTTTTTCAATTGTTTAATTTGTATCCGCATTTAAAACATGGTTTTAGTTCTTTTTACGGGTATGAATTCAAATCTTAGTGTTCTAATATAATGATATTATGACACAAAAAGACAATTGAGGTTATATTATGCTCATTTGAGTTTAATTGTATTGGATGTTTGATATTATCTTTGATGGTTGAGCATTTGGCTATATTTTACAAATCAAAATATGATATTTCAGTGCTTTTATTCAAGGTATCATCATACTTGCACAGACAGGCACTGGTTCTTTTATAGCAGCCCAAACGTTAATTTTCTAATTGGTCGTTTTATATTTATTATATGATATGAATTGGGTTCTATAAATATGAATTGGGTTATTCAGAAAATTCAAAAGAAAAGTAAATTTTAAGGACTTCAATTTTAGAGTTCATTTGTGGCCTTCAAAACGCTTGAAACGACCCTGTTTCAAATAGTTATTGACGTAAGCGTAAACAAATAATGAAATTTGTGTTAAGTGGGCGTGAACAAACATGTTTTTGGATGGAAACCTAGATCACGTTGTTCATGTGGAATATTTTAACCACATGGGTTTGAAAACTCTACACACCCTAAGTATGTGTGTACATTGAAAAAGTGTTGTACGGTATGAATGGTCACCGCGATCATGGTTTGAACAGATTAATGAGTTCTTAGAGCATAATCAGATTAACATGACCGATGCAAGTTTGTTTATTTAAATGAAGACCTATGAAGAAGAGGCTTTTATTCTCCTTTTTTATGTAGACGATCTAATCATAACCTGAGATTTCAACTAAAAGAGCACTTGAGTACACGGTTCAAGATGAAAGACATGGGTCTACTTCAACACTTTCTTGGGTTGAAGGTTGAGTATAAGGAAGATGGCATTCCGCTACATCAATAGTAGTATGCCTTACAGGTTTTGAAGCGATTTTAGATGAAAGAAACCAATGCAATTGCATTTCCCACCTATGTCAATGTGACGTTGTACCCATGTAGGAAGGGAAAGAGAAGATGCGGTCCGAGAAGGCCTCATTTGTTCGTTATTCGTAAACTACTAAGGTATATAAAAGATGCGGTCCGAGAAGGCCCTTGAGAGATTTTTGTAAAGGAGTAAATGACCTTCTACCACTACCATCCAACCTAACTTGAAATATGAATATTGGGCTTTCATATCATTAACAATCCAAGTAAGTAATTCCGCATCCGATAATGTTAGTTAGCTTTGGACATTTCATCTTACCTTGCATTGGAACAGTAATGGTCCCTGACTTGAGCCCCCCCCCCCCCCTCTCAACGAGTTGGTTAATTTAATATTAGTGAAACATATTAGGCTCAGGAATCGAAGCTTGTGACCTTTGAATCCTAAGCCTTCCCCACTAGCTATCATTAGAAATATATAAATATCAAAGTACAATTATATAAATCTGATGAAATATATGTTTGATGATAAAAGTGGTTCGAATGCACCAACTGATTGGTGGTTCGACGATCTGATCTGATTGAGGTAGTTGGACATGGGTGTGTGTTTTGATCCAAAGTGATCAACAGGTCCAAATCCAGGTGTGTGTTTTAAGCATGGACCCACATTTTGGTCCCCCCATGTGAAGCCTAGATCTACTCACCTCACCTGCAAGCTACACCAATTATCGCTTAAATTTCCAACTTAATTTCTAGACATGTTGAAAGTGGGATAACTACGTTTTTGCTCCTTAAACTAGGATTAAATTACATAGGAAACCTTATACTTTTTTTAGAACTGATTTTTTAGGGGTAGCACACGTTTAAAATAAGATATGAGATGGGAGATTGAGATGATTTGAGTATGTTTAGAGGAGGAAGTTGACTCACTAGTAAGTAAGGGATGTGATATTTGACACGAACCAAACCCAAAATTTGCAAGTTAGTGTTTATTATAAACGGGTTTGGATCAGTTTCGGGTCGAATCCGCTTAGCTAAACGAATCGTGTTCGGGTCAACCCGCTGGGTTGCCAGGTTGAAACGTTTAACCCATTTATTTTATATTTTTATATGTCTTTTATGTCATTAATTAAATTGGTATTATAACTTTTATCAAAGTTTAAAACTTACAAAAGAAATTAAGATAAGATGTTATGATTAGAATATAACTATTTTATTTACATTTTTCGTTTATAAAACTGTAACTTTAAAGCATTTATATGTTAAAATAAACTAAAGAAATCAGGTTAACAGGCCTTGTTCGAGTCATGCCAAAAATATTTGTGTCGTGTTTGGGTATATATGTGACATGATTTTCGAGTTCGGGTTTGTGTAAAAAATTTCGGGGTGGATTAATCCGTCAACCTATGAACACGACTCGTTTAACACCCTTTACCTGTAAATATACAAGTTTTAGAACTATATATTTTCAGGTCAAGTTAGTGACAAATTTTGATTTGATTAGTCTTCTGTCTTCTTCAAGGGTGAAACTTTCATTGCCTCCACTCTACATATACAAGTTTTAGAACTATATGATTTTCCGGTGAGAACGATCGTTTATATTAGAGGTGTTCAAATAGCTCATGCTCAAAATTTATTTGAAAATATATAGGTTTAAAAAACTTGCTCAAAATTAGCTCGTGTACAAACCGAGTAAAGCTAGCTAAGATTGTTTATAAATCGAGCCAACTCGGCTCGACTTGTTTACGTATTGAGAGATAGCTTGTTTAAAAGACTCGTCAAATCATATTAAGTATAACGATCACAAGATCCGATATTATTTATTTGAGAATATGTTGTTATTTTACTTGTACTTTCTTATAATCTTTTTGCTTTTTTAAATAACAGAATTCGTATATTTTAGCAAGTTGATTCGATCTGAATGGGTATTTGAATTAGAAAACGATTACAGGCTCTCGTGTTTATGCAAATCTACAATCTACAAATATTATAATGAGCACCATGCACACTCTTTATTTATAAGAATAATAAAAAAATACCCATGTCAAATAAATGTTTATTTTATCAATACACCTTTAAATAGTCTTTTTCGACCATGCGGTATGCATAGCGAAGAAAGGGAAAATTGCATTTCATGTAGATTTTAAGTCAAAGGTATAACTCACTCACTCCACCCACAAATGAGGGGTACACTAGTGACTGAGGGTGAATGTTAGTTTGTGGTTCACTCGAGAAAATCAATCGAATACGTTGGAGATGAACATATGATTTTTCGAATTTTGCAGAGATAGATTTTGAACCGTGTGTATTCCAATTGATCATGATCGTAATATTAGGAAGGAGCGTCAGTTATCTACATTTCCGAATTTGGATTAAAATTCCCCAAATTACACTTTCAGTCTCTATGAAATTTATAGGCTGTGTTTGGCGTAATAGCTGATAAGCTAGCTGCTAGCTGATAAGCTAGCTGTTAGTTGATAAATTATAAGCTAGCTGATAAATTATAATCTAGCTGATAAAAAATAACGTTTGGAAAAAACTAGCTGATAAAGTAGCTGGAAAATATAAAATGACATAAATGTACATGTCATAAATGTAAATAAAGATATTTATTTATAAGTTAGGGAAGGGTAAAACTGGAAATATTATAAAAGCTAGTTGAAAAGCTAGTTGAAACGCTACTCCAACTAAGACTGTGTTTGGCGCGCCATAAACTAGCTTTTTTTAAAAACCCCGTTTGGTAACGTCAAAAAGCTAGCTTATAAGCTAGCTTATAAGCTAGCTTTTGAAAAGCTAGTTGGAGTAGCGTTTCAACTAGCTTTTCAACTAGTTTTTATAATATTTCCAGTTTTACCCTTCCCTAACTTATAAATAAATACCTTTATTTACAGTTATGACATATACTTTTATGTCATTTTATATTTTTCAGCTAGTTTTTACCAAACGTTATTTTTTATCAGCTAATAACATAGATGTAACCTAACCAAGAACAGTAAAGGCCACCAATTGCTAGAACATCCATCAGATGGTGGAGTGGGTCCTCCTCAAGCTTTTGACTACAATCAATTCTTCCGCCCGTTGGGATTGGATCCAGTCATAGCTGAAGAACTCTTTGAAGATACAGTTTCAGGACCGTCATTAACACACTCCATTACAAAGGCTCCAGTCACTGCCCCGGAAACAGAAACCACACCTCAAACACAGGGAGCTGATGCAGAAGATCCAGCTGCTCCTGGAAATGATAATGAAGCAGACGTCAACCCCGGGTCAGACACACCTCAAACACAGGGATCTGAGGCAGAAGATGCAGCTGAAACAAACGATGCACCCGATCAATCAAATCTGCCTCCTGAAATCCCCGTTCAAGCTGTTGCCGAAACCAGAATCCATAAATATCACCCCTTGGACAACATCATTGGTCCGTTAGCATCAGGGGTGGTAACACGAAGCCAGTCAGGGGACATCAATCATTGTATGTACTCCTGTTTCATCTCACAAATTGAGCCCCCCAACATTACTATGGCCTTGACAGACCCTAGTTGGGTAGAGGCCATGCATGAAGAACTAAATCAATTCTCACGGCTTCAAGTTTGGAGGTTAGTAGAAAGGCCTGCTGACAAAAAGGTCATCACTACTCGGTGGCTTTATAAGAACAAAAAGGATGACAACGGCATCATTGTCAGAAACAAGGCCAGGTTGGTGGTTCAAGGCCACAAACAGATTCAAGGAGTGGATTATGATGAAGTATATGCACCAGTTGCCCGTTTAGAGGCAATAAGAGTTTTCTTAGCCTATGCATCCTACATGAATTTCACTGTCTACCAGTTGGACGTGAAAACAGCCTTTTTATATGCCGAAATGGATGAAGAGGTATATGTCACTCAACCTCCTGGCTTCATTGATGAGGAACACCCGTATCATGTGTTCAAGCTAGACAAGGCTTTGTATGGCTTACACCAGGCCCCTCGGTCTTGGTACAAGACTCTGACTGATCATCTTCTAGCACACGGGTACACAAGAGGCATAGTGGATCAGACACTTTTCAGAAAGGAGGTCGAGCATGACATAATCATGGTGCAAGTATATGTTGATGACATCATCTTCGGTTCTACCAATGAAGACTTGTGCAAAGAGTTTGAGAAGGTAATGCGCACAAAGTTTGAGATGAGTCAGATGGGCGAGATGGAGTTTTTCCTCGCATTACAAGTAAAGCAAAGTGACAGTGGGATACTTATCCATCAGGCCAAATATGTCACAGAAATTTTGGAAAAGTACAAAATGATGGATGCAAAGCCTGTCACCACACCTATGGCGGCCAGACCTGCACTTACCAGGGATCCTGACGGTCAACCGGTGAGTGAGCACATGTACCGGTCTATGATCGGGTCTCTGATGTACTTAACCGCCAGCCGTCCAGATATCATGCTAGCAGTGTGCCAATGCGCACGCTATCAGGCTAATCCTAAACTCTCTCATTTATCTGCTGTTAAACGTATTTTTAAATATTTGAAGGGTCGGCCTCGACTAGGCCTCTGGTACCCTAAAGAGTCAGGATTTAATCTGTATGCTTTCTCTGACAGTGATTATGGCGGTAATGAGCTTGACAGGAAATCCACATCTGCTGGAGCTCAATTTTTAGGTGACAGGCTGGTATCCTGGCAAAGCAAGAAGCAGCACACAGTGTCCCAGTCGACAGCCGAAGCAGAATATGTGGCTGCATCTGCTTGCTGCTCACAGGTGGTATGGTTGCAGCATCAGCTGGGAGATTACGGTTTGAATTTCTTCGATACTCCCATTTTTTGTGATAACAATGCTGCATTGCAAATTGTGAAAAATCCTGTGCAGCACTCCAAAACCAAACACATTGATATAAAAACGCACTTCATTCGGGACTGCTATGAACGCAGGCTCATTCACCTAGAACGGGTGGCGTCGGATGACAATGTGGCGGATATGTTCACAAAACCCCTGCCAAGTGCCAATTTTGAAATGTGTCTCAAAGGCCTCCGGATGATAGCCTTTGATGAGTAATCTGGCAACTATTTTGTTTTATTATTGTTTTTATTTGTTTCTTCAAAAAAAAAATTAAAAACAACAAAAATAGTGTTTTTGTAATTAAAAAATCTAAAAGCAAGGGGAAGATATGAGATATACATTTCCTCTAAAGTGTGTGCTTTTAAATTTTTTTTACTGGTTTTGGTTGACCAGGCAGGGAAGTGATATAAATTTCCAGGTGTTTGCTGACTGACACGTGTAAGGTGGATGTGAAAAGCAGTGATTCATGGTCGATATGCTTGGTAGGCTCTGCTGACAATCAATCAAAAGGTATGTTTTATCACAACACTTGAAGATAACGTATGATGCTTGAAAGGGAGCACACACTTAGGTTAGTACAATTCCTATTTGACTGTGCATCAGGAATCCTGAGACACACGCCCGGTTCTGAGTTTTGATGTCATGCTCAAAAATCCCATTCCCTCTGCTTTGCGTAAGCAATGACCTGGGAATGTTGTACGTGAGTCAGGACTCCTCTGTTCTGCGAAAGCGGAGACCTGGAACCACCCTGATCCACGTACGTTTAAGATCACATTGTATATATATGATAAACCAAAAAGATGCCAATGTGCACAATCAAAAGAGACCCTCAAGCGTCCAAAACCCTCAGCCTTTGTCACTGATGAGAACATTATTAAAAATGTTTCAAAAATTCAGTTGACTTTGTATATTATCCAACAAAACCTCCGTGATCTATTCTTTCTTTTCTCAACCCAGTCTGGAGCATGATGTTGGGCTTAAGGAAAGGTGTCGTGAAAAATGTTGTACGGAAGCCAGATGTACTTGATAGGATGTACAAACTATACCTAGGACTTATGTGTGTGACCGGGATAGATCTTTCATAATTAATAAACCTGTAAAATATAAATTAATGTGATGAAACTACCTGAGTAAGCGAAAGCGGCATGAGTTTAAAAATATGGACCAATAATACCGGCAATCGCCTGAACATGTGAAGTAACTGAAGCTGAAAAGGGTTCCTCAGTCACAGACTATCTGGTATGATCCCTCATAATGCCTTTTCACTCAAAACTCAGTCGAGTTAAGATTTTTTTTGTTTTTTATTCTTTTACTTTTACTTATTTTCATTCATTTTATATTGTGTTTATTTTATTTTTTAATTTAATTTAATTTTTTTTAATGTTAAGTTGTCAGAAACATAAAACTCTCGGGCTTGACTTCAGGGGAAGCTTTCAGTGAATAAACGGGATTAAAGTTGGGTGTTTGTTATTGTTTAAAAATATAAGCTTGTGTTAAGAAAAATGTGTTTGTGTTAAAGGTTTGGGTTTCAATTGCATTCATCTTAAATGCTTGAGGGGGTAGAATGAAAATTTTTTTTAAAAAAATTTGAAACAAAAGAGGAGAGCCGGCCCTCTCCTTCACCCTTACTTCACCCCTTCACTCTCTTCTCTCCCCAAAACCCTAACCACCGCCACCCACCATCTCCGATCACCACCACCACCCACTGCCACCACCATCGCGCAGCCACCACCACCGCTCGCCACCACCCTTGCGACCACACCACCACCATCCCCATCAAAACCCACCACCGAGATCACCCCCAATCTCCCACAGCACCACCGCCGCTGTCACTCTTCAATCCACCGCCCTCCGCCACCAGTCGCCACCATCTGACACCTCCGCCTTAGTCGGAATCACCATCTGATCACATCTCCCGCTGTTAATTTGAGCCATGGCGCCTCGCTTGAAGCGTGTTGCCCGACCTCCTACAAGACAAGCTCGAGTAGGTGTTAATTTTCTTGTGTTTTTTGGTTGGGAATGGAAGGGATAATGGTTTGGGTGCATGGTTTGGATTGAAATCGATGTTCAAAACACGCAATATGTTGACTGTTCGACTGAGTTGCAGGTGCATATTGAAGAAGAAGAGCCCTTTTCGATCGAAATCAGGGGCTTCTCGATCAGGCTGAAAAGCTTTTCGACTCGGCCCCTGGTGCTTTTCGATCGACTGGTCACTCGTTGACCACGGGACTTTTCGATCAAAACCAGGCACTTTTCGATCGACCGCCTGATGCTTTTCGATCAGAAGCTTAGGCTTCTCGATCGAGACAGTACGACTTTTCGATCAGCTTAAGGCTCCTCGGATCAAGCCATTAGGCTTTTCGATCAGGGATTTAGCTCTTCGATCGGGGCCTCAGGTTATCTGATACTTTCCGATCAGACGGATGCTTTCCGATCGAAAACCCTGCTTTTCGATCGGAAAGGTACCAGATGATGTTTTCAATGGTTTTTCAGTTATTGTTAAGCCGTTATGCTGTCCGTTTTTCGAGAAATCTGTAAAACTAATGAATTCTTGTTTGTTTTGGATGTTTATCTGTGTTTGTGAGTGCAGGGACTTAGAGTTTATTAAAGATCACAACACGGTAGCATACTTGCTGGATCCACCTGCAGAGTATCGTGAGAAGTACCAGTCGATGATTGCAGGACTGAAGAAGTGCTGTCTACACTTTGCACTTACAGCAAACCCTGTTATCTGCAAGCGTATGCAACAAGAATTTTGGAAGACAGCATACGTATCTGATGATGGAAAGCAGATAATAGCTAAGATACAAGCAACAGAAGTGGTGTTGACTGAGGAGAATTTCAGACAAGCTCTCAGGCTTAAAGATGTTGCTACAGATCCAATCACTCTGGATAAAGAAATGGTTTCTCAATGTCTAAAGGAAATGGGTTATCACACAGTATCTCCTCCTACTATGAAGGCTCTCCTTCCACCATACTGGAGAATGCTGGCCCATTACTTGCAGAAGTGTGTGATTGCCAAGAAGAGCTCGACAGATCAACTGAACCAAGTGCACACCCATGCTATGGTGTCACTAGTTAGAGGAGTTCGATTCAACTGGTCCAGGTTGATTTTTGATGACGTGAAGGCAGTAGTGACCAGGGATAAAAAGTTTGCAGCCGTTCCAAGGTTCATCCAGTTAGCTCTGGATTCTAGATATCCGGCTTTGAGGAAGACCAATGACACTCATGATACAAAGCCTATGGGCATTGAGGTTTTCCTAATGATCAACCCGAAGAAGAAACTGACTGATAAGGTACCGTTTGGCAACAAGTTTGGTGAATTTGCTGAGATAACAAGAGAGGAGGTACCGGTGGAAAGAAATGCAGTTATTGATGAAGAACACAATGTGCCTGCCTCTAAGAAGCCTGTTACTGAACTCACAGATAGTTCAGATTGGGAAGATTTTGATCTTGAAGACGTGCAGATTGGTGCACTGAACTTTGAAGGTGAAGAGAATATCAATTATGATACATACCTTGATGACATTAATATTGAAGATGTTGAGACTGAGATTGCTGAGACTCCATTGATAAGAAAGCGGAAAGCTACTGAGGAGCCTCCCCTTGGTACTTCTGCTACTACAGAGAAGACTGATGAAGTAGAGACTACTACACTACACACTGATGAAACTCCTCGAGACCCAAGAAGAAGAAGATTAGATCCTCGTGTGCCACCAGTCACGAGTACCAGTGCTGGTCAATCATCTTCTCAACCCACTACCCAAGAGAAAGGGAAAGCGGTGGAAACCCTTGAATACAGACTGGAAAAGGAACTTAGAGAAGAAATTGAAAGTCTAAAAGCCCAGAATGCAGCCCAAAGTGAGATAATTGGAGACTTGATTGATATCCAGAAGATCCACAACACTGAGTTGGAGAATCAGAAAAAGATAAACCGAGAGTTTACCAGACAATTCAGAGATCTTCATAAGCTGATCAGGCAGCTTAACTCGGATAAATCAAGCAGGTCAAACCCTAGCCAAGGTGATAAGGGTGATCCAGGTAACACAGAAGGAGGTTCAGGTGCAGGTGATTCCTCACAATCACCAGCATTTGACTTTGAAGCAGATATCCCTGAGGAATCTCACACAGTATTACCCGAAGCCTCCATTGAAGATAAAGATACTGTAGGGATATGATCACGTATTAATAAGCGTATGTCCGGAAAGTATTTAAGCCTACGGGGTTACACGTCTCGACACTAATGTATTTGTATTAATTAATTAGTTAATTAATATTTATCACGAACATTTAACGAGAAGTCGTTAAAAACTAACAGTTAATTGTTAACAGGGGTGTTAGTTGTAAATTAGAGAGAGTTGTAATTTGATTGCAATTAGGAAAAGGCTTGGGATAGGCCTTAGGGCCGAAATTTCGTGAAGCCCTATCCCAATCCCTAACTTGTTCATCAAGTTCCTAAACACTATAAATAAACCTTATGGGTTTAAGGTTTAGTTGCTGCATTTTATCTGATAAAAGTGCAAACCCTAATGATGTGATCAATTTTAATGTGGTTGATAATCAT
>JBCNJP010014861.1:0-10443 GCA_039602395.1 Deinandra increscens subsp. villosa | reverse complement strand
CTAAGGAGCAATGAGGTGAGCAGAGCACTTCCGCTTGGGAAGATGTCTCCCAAATGGGAGGGACCTTATATAATCAAAAAAGCGATCGGAAATGGGTCTTACATACTCCAGCAGCTTGATGGAACTGAGCTAGTTCGAGCTTGGAATGGAGTTCATCTTCGCAAATGTTATATGTGAAGACGCAAGTGAAAATTTTAGATGAAAGTTAGAAAATGTTGATCTTTATGTTCTTGTTTCTGCATTTACGATCTTGTAATAAGTTTGATGAAGAATATCACACCCCCAAATAACCACTAACGGAGTTTATATCGTTAAGGGGTGCGAGCAAACCAGGACCACAACCATTAGTTACAAATACTAAACGAATCAGAGTGTAATTCAAACATTCATCATAAAACAGTTTCAAAAGTTACGCAGCGGAATAAAACATCAGTAACTTAGCACTAACCACGTGCTTTACAAAATCATTGTTTAGAAATCCCAGTTTAGTTTTAAATGAAAGAAGAACATCTTCATGTGCCATGCAAACCTCCAGCGGATACTCCTCAACGATCTGCAAAAGTGAAAACCACACAAGTGTCAACCTAACGGTTGGTGAGTTCACGGTGGGCATGTCATGCATTGGCCCGGTCTCATAAGCGTATGTATCAACATATAATAAGTATTAGTTTTGCAAACATTTCCAAGTGTTGAATTATCGAATATGCACTAGTTGAGTAAAAGTTAAAGCGGTCAACCAATATCGCGGGTAGCTAATCCGGTTTCCATGCACTAAGGAAGTTCGTACCAGGGCTGAAAGCTGACGTATCAGAGTTCGGCATTTGCCGATGGTGTGTGCCTCCAGTTGTGTTCCTCTTGGGACCCACAACTAAAACAGGCTGATATTGAACTCCGTTCGGCCTCCAACCGGTTGGCTACACATTTGTGTACCGCGGAGCAGGGTTTGTCAAACCCTCAGTAGATCTACCCAACATCCCCTTGCTTCTCAGATCAACGGTACTAAATTGTTGAGGACTTTTTAAGTTTTAAGGCATCCTTAGAAATCATGTGATATCATTTGGTTTAGACTTTAACCTACACTAGTCATATTAAAAACGTTTATTCTGGATTTCATTTGAAATCCTAAAAAGAGTTTAAGTGTCAAAATGGTTGTTCCGGATTTCCTTTGAAATCCCAAGTGTTATCAAATAGTTGGTTGCGGATTTCATTTGAAATCCCAAGGATGGACAGTTGCAAGTGCTTCCCATAAAACACTCCAACTTCCATAACAGATATCCCATTTGGCGATACCTCAAAATGTCAGCGTTGTTTTCCGTTTAGTATATTCGTTGTGACCCAAACGGGCTCACAATTAAAGGGTTTGTGAAACTCACCTTTGGTTGCTCGGCTTCACTTGCTAATTAATCCAAGTATTGCTTAACGAAGACCTATGAACACGTTTAGGTCTTAAGTATTAGTTTTGTGTCTAATCTTTAACTTAACGTCACTATGGTCCATAACATAGCACGTTGGAACTACGACTCGACATACCGACACACGACACCGATGGTTGATCATAAACAAGGGTTCACATAAATCAGAAATCAAACATGTTTCATCATAGCATAATCATGTAAGTTATGGCACAACATTCAAGTAAATTGCACAAGTTTGGGTTTAGGTCTGGTCACAGTTTCGCTAGTATAGATTCGCTAGGCAGTTTCGCTGTGTGCACGGGCAGCACTTTCGCTAGGCAATACCCGATGACACAGTTTCGCTAGGCTAGTGTCGCTCGAAACTGTTGGCACAGTTTCGCTAGCCTAGTTTCGCCCGAAACTGGTTTGAACTTTCGTTCAGGGAATTTCGCTCGGTAGTTTCGTTCGGACAGGTCTGGTTGGTTTACCCGGCGACACTACAGTTTCGCTCCATAGTGTCGCTGGATGAAGATATACATAATTTCGCTAAGTAATTTTGCCCAGAGAACAGTACAGTTTCGCTGGTCGCGAAAAACACGTAAATCAGCCTAAAAATCAATCTAACAGCTTCCATATTTCATGTAATTCATTATCTAGCATACATAGACATTTACCAACATCACAGAAGCAAGTTTAACACCTTAAACATGGATTTTTATCATCAAACCACCAAAAATGCATCTTAAACCTAAAATGACCTAATCTAGCATAAATCTTCATTATGGTTTGATTTCACACGTAAAGTTACTGACTTTATGACAGATCTAGCATCCCTAAGCATCATATCAGAAGATCAAGTGATTCTATGAAGATCTAAGCATGCTTTATAAGAAAACACATAGAATAAGGCATAGAAATGGTTTTTTGGGACTCACGGTTCGATCTCCAAGCTCAATGGATGATGGTTCGGGGCTGAGATCTCGATGGCTCGGTGTGATTCTCGGCTGACCAGATTTCCAGGAGAAAAGATGGAGAGTGTGTGTGTTTTGTGTAAAAGAGGCAAATGGGAGAAACTAGGGTTTATTAAGATATTATATATCAGGGCCTAGTTTCGCTGGCAGTTTCGCTGGCCAGGCGAAACTGGCTCTGATCTCATGCAATCCGAACAGCTTGGCTAGCTACCGGGCGAATCTGTAGTTTCGCTCGGTAGTTTCGCCGGCAACCAAAAACATACAATTTGTCACATACTCAAGAATTTACAATTTGTCATGCTATTAATAATATTAAATCATGCGTTCAAATCACATTGCACGTAATGACAATAAATAAATGAACACATAACACATATGGACGGGTTCGGTGATCAACCAAGGGACGTGGACGTATTCGGCCTAGTTAAGCATTAGTTACTAAGTTAACACTTATAATGTAACTAACGGAGATTGTCTAACGGAAGTTAACCTTGGAATTCTCGGATGTCACATCATCCCCTTGTAAATGGAATTTTCGTCCCGAAAATTATTCTTGCGTTGTAGCGTTCGCAGCTTCGCTGTCGTTGTTGCTGTCGTTGCTGGGGAAAGAAAGCAAAAGTTTTAGGGTCGCCACATCCTCCTCCTGTTAAAGGAATTTTGGTCCCCAAAATTAAATCGTACCTTGAGTTTCCGTGGACGTTTGCCCGAACAAGTGAGGATACTTTTTCTTCATTTGATCCTCTCGTTCCCAAGTATATTCAGGTCCACGCTTTGAGTTCCATCGAACTTTGACGATCGGAATTTTGCTACGTTTGAGGGCTTTCTCCTCGCGTCCCATGATTTCCACCGGTTGCTCAATAAATCTCAGATGTTCATCAATTTCCAATTCCTCCAAAGGAATTATTTCGATGTCTTCAGCCAGACATTTCTTTAGGTTCGAGACGTGAAACACGTTGTGAACTCCATCGAGTTCGGCAGGGAGTCGTAAACGGTAGGCCACCGGGCCTACTTCCCCAATGATTTCAAATGGACCGATGTAGCGAGGATTCAACTTTCCACGCTTTCCGAAGCGTATCACTCCTTTCCAGGGAGATACCTTCAATAGTACCTTGTCGCCTACCTCGAACTTCAAAGGTTTACGGCGTTTGTCGGCATAGCTCTTTTGTCTGTCGCGTGCTGCGGCTATCCGCTTTCTGATTTGAATGATCCGTTCAGTTGTATCATGAATGATTTCTGGTCCGGTGAGTCCTTTCTCACCCGTTTCGGCCCAACACACGGGCGATCTACATTTTCTGCCATAAAGAGCTTCAAAAGGTGCTGCACCAATGCTCGTATGATAACTGTTGTTGTAGGAGAACTCCACCAACGGAAGGTGAGCCTCCCAGTCTTTACCGAAGTCGAGAACGCAAGCTCGGAGCATGTCTTCTAAAGTCTGAATAGTTCGTTCCGTCTGACCATCGGTCTGCGGGTGATAAGCTGTACTCATATCCAGTCTGGTTCCCAGTGCTTCTTGCATAGATTGCCACAGTCGGGAAGTAAATCGAGGATCTCGATCGGAGATAATAGTCTTAGGCACTCCATGACGTGCCACAATTCGGTCAATATACAGCTTCGTTAACTTATCCATATTATCGTTTTCCCTCATTGGAATAAAGTGTGCAGATTTGGTTAGTCGATCAATGATAACCCAAATCGCATCCGGTCGATTCGATCGATGAGGTAATCCTGTTACGAAATCCATGGAGATATCCTCCCATTTCCATTCTGGGATCTTTGGTTGCTGCAATAATCCAGAAGGCTTTTGGTACTCAATCTTAACTCTTGAGCATGTTAAACACTTAGCCACATATCGCGCAATGTCGGCTTTCATATTCGGCCACCAATACAAGTTCTTCAAATCTTGGTACATTTTGTCCGATCCAGGGTGCACCGAATACCTTGACTTGTGAGCCTCGTCCATCACGAGCTCACGGAGATTTCCAAGTAAAGGAACCCAAATTCTGTCATTGTAATATCTGAGTCCGTCGGACTTAACTTCAGAGTTTCCATCTACACCACGCAGTGCTTCAGCTGCGAAGTTTTCTTCCTTTAGAGCTTCTCGTTGAGCATCGCGGATCCGATCCGGCAATCCCGTTTGAATGGTAAGTTGCAGCGCTCGTACTCGTCGAGGCTTTTCGTATTCTTTTCGGCTTAAGGCGTCAGCCACAACATTAGCTTTTCCCGGGTGATACTTGATTGCTAAGTCATAGTCATTTAGTAGCTCGACCCACCGTCGTTGTCGCATGTTGAGGTCCTTTTGTTCAAAGATGTGTTGCAAGCTTTTGTGGTCGGTAAATATTGTGCACTTTGTTCCGTAGAGGTAATGTCTCCATATCTTGAGTGCAAATACAACAGCTCCTAATTCCAAATCATGTGTTGTATAGTTCTTCTCAGTATCCTTCAGTTGCCTGGACCCGTAGGCAATCACTTTGTCTCGTTGCATCAACACGCAACCGAGTCCTTGAATGGATGCATCACAGTAAACTACAAAGTCGTCAACCCCATCGGGTAACGCGAGAATCGGAGCTGAACATAACATATCTTTAAGAGTTTGAAACGCGTGTTCTTCTTTTTCACCCCATCTATATTGCACTCCTTTGTGCGTCAAAGCTGTTAAGGGTTGGGCCAATTGCGAGAAACCCTTGATGAATCTTCGGTAATATCCGGCAAGTCCCAAAAATTGTCGGATTTCGGTCGGCGCTCTCGGGGTAGACCAATTCTTGATAGCTTCCACTTTAGCCGGGTCGACATGAATTCCATCCTTATTAACAATGTGTCCAAGAAACTGGACTTCGCGAATCCAAAAATCGCACTTCGAAAACTTGGCATAAAGCTGTTCCCTGCGAAGTAATTCCAAAATAAGTCGTAGGTGCTCCTCGTGTTCTTCCTTTGTCTTGGAGTAGATTAAGATATCGTCGATGAAAACTATCACAAACTGGTCGAGGTACGGCTTGCACACTCGATTCATCAGATCCATAAATACAGCAGGTGCATTAGTTAGCCCAAACGGCATAACTAGAAACTCGTAGTGACCATACCGAGTTCTGAAAGCAGTCTTGGGAACATCCTCATCACGAACGCGAAGTTGGTGATATCCAGACCGTAGATCAATCTTTGAAAAGTAGCTTGAACCTTGTAGCTGGTCGAAGAGATCGTCGATTCGAGGAAGTGGATACCGATTCTTGATCGTAACCTTGTTAAGCTCTCGGTAGTCAATACACATGCGGAACGTTCCATCTTTCTTCTTAACGAATAGTACCGGTGCTCCCCATGGAGACGAACTTGGACGAATAAACCCTTTGTCGAGTAGCTCTTGAAGTTGTGCGGAGAGTTCGTTGAGTTCGCTTACCGCCAAACGGTAAGGTGCGCGTGCAATCGGAGCGGATCCAGGAGCTAAGTCGATTCCAAACTCTACTTGTCGAAATGGAGGCAAACCAGGCAATTCTTCAGGAAATACATCTTGGAAGTCGCGGACTATCGGGTAGTCGTCAATTCTACGCTCGGGAAGTGTCGTGTCAGTGACGTTTGCAAGGATCGCGAAGTGACCTTTACGAAGGCACTTTTGAGCTTTAAGAAACGAGATAATACCGGTGACTGTTCCACCTTTTTCACCTTGAACTGTTAACACTTCACCTTCTTTGAGTGGAATACGAACCACTTTTTCTTGACATAAAATTTCAGCTCGGTTTTCGGATAACCAATCCATTCCTACTATGACATCAAAACTACCAATCGGGAAGGGCATAAGATCGATTCCTAACGTATGGCCAGCTAGTTCTAACTTACAGTCCTTAACTATCTGAGTTGTATCGTGAAGTTTACCATTCGCTAGTTCTACCACATATTTAGCATCTAAGGCAATCGGTTTAGCATTAATTAACTTAGCAAACTTAGTGGAAATAAAACTTCTTTCAGCACCAGAATCAAACAATACAGTAGCAAAGAAACCATTAAGGATGAATTTACCGTTAATCACGTTGGCGTCGTTGCGAGCTTCTCCTTGACCCATGACGAAAGCACGACCTCTACCATTCCCACCATTTCCGTTTCCACCATTACCATTCCCACCGTTACCATTTCCGTTGCCCGGGTTTCCACCGTTGCCATTGTTACCATTCCCTTGTCTGCGCAATTGCGGGCAATCTTTCCTCATGTGGCCTTGCGCACCACATTCATAACAGCCACGGGCTCCACCATTGTTGTTGTTCTGATTGTTTCCTTGCCCGTTGCGGTTGTTTCCGTTTCCCCGTGTTGTTATTTCCTCCTTGGTTCTGACCGTTGTTGTTCAACTTTTGCAAGTTGGTCCAGCAGTTGTTGGCTTCATGCCCCAGTTTACCACATCTTCCACACTCCAGGCCCTTGCTGCACATACCATTATGGTGTTTCCCGCACTTATTACAATACGGGGCTTTACCCTTGTAGTTTCCATTCCCACCTTGACGATTGTTACTCCCACTGTTGCTGCCATTGTTGAAATTGGACCTTGTGTTGTCAGATCGCTTGTTCTGATATTGGGAGTTAGAGGATCTCCCAGATTGATTCCCGACAGTTTGATTGTTCACAGAAGTCGCTGGAGCTTCTTCTTCAGCCTTACGCTTGCCACTTAAGGCAGTCTTCACGGTGATCTTGGCGGGTAGAGTACCCCTCTCGATTTCTTGATCAGTAAGCTTGTGAGCCAAACGGATGGCTTGCTGCACAGTTGTAGGGTTGCTGGCGGTCACCAAGCTCTTGATTTGGGGTGCGAGACCCTCCAGATAACGCTCAATGCGTTTAAATTCAGCATCAACCATTGTCGGACATAGCACCGCGTACTCGTGGTAACGCGCAGTGTACTCTTCAACCTCAGATCCAGACATCTTGGAGTTCAAAAATTCTCCTTCCAACTTCTTGACTTGATCTCGAGGGCAATACTCCTCCATAACTAGTTCCTTAAACGCTTCCCAATCCATGTTGTTAGCCGCATTTACCCCAATCATCTGAATTTCAGCGTTCCACCAGGAGAGAGCAGCTCCTTCGAAGGTACCAGTCGCAAATTTCACCTTGTTCTCAGCCGGGCAGTTGCACATGGAGAAGACCTTCTCAGACTTCTCGATCCACCTGAGGAGTCCCACCGCTCCTTCCTCGCCGGAAAATGTCATTGGCTTACAATCCATGAAGGACTTAAACGTACAGTGATGGATGTTTCCTGATGCAATTAATAGTTCGGGTTTCAAATTTAAACAGGTCAAAATAAATTCGCTTTGTGCCTTAGCCGGCATAATAATTACCCTGTGCGGCGTATGCAGCTTGGACGGCTGCCACCGCGGCTTGCACGTGTTCGTTAATCATAGCTTGCAGTTGTGCAGGTGTCATGTTAATGTTGCTCCTTCCGTGTCCTCTTCCAGACATTTTGCTGAACAGTTAAAGTAGCCGGTATTCAGTCATAGTTATACTTTATACATATCCCATAATATGTATATTAACCATTTTCCCGTTATCCCACTATTAGTCCAGAAAATTTTCGTGCAAAATCGAGGCGTCGTCGGAGAACGTCGTAAGTCGTAAGTAGCTATCGTCGAAAGTCGGCTTTCCCATAAAAGTCACCGTCGGCGTAGTCATCGTAGTAGAAATCAGGACGTAGCGTGTAGCATCGTTTTCGTTGTCGCTTTCCCCCGGAATTAGTGTGCGTATTCGCGTTCGCATTTCGTGTTCGTGTGTGAAAATTTTCCTAAGGTTTTTCCGTTAGACTACCTAGACACGGTCTATATATATACTTATATATATATATACATATGGAGTATTTACTTACACAGCAGAGCGAGTATCCCAGGTTGGCACGTGAAAATTTTGTTTTGGGAATTTGTTTGTTCGTTTGTAACTAAGGTTTCAAGTTGCAGTTTCCAAATCGTTTTTCAAAAGTGATTCCAGTTCTCTGCAACTTATGGCTCTGATACCAATCTGTCACACCCCCAAATAACCACTAACGGAGTTTATACCGTTAAGGGGTGCGAGCAAACCAGGACCACAACCATTAGTTACAAATACTAAACGAATCAGAGTGTAATTCAAACATTCATCATAAAACAGTTTCAAAAGTTACGCAGCGGAATAAAACATCAGTAACTTAGCACTAACCACGTGCTTTACAAAATCATTGTTTAGAAATCCCAGTTTAGTTTTAAATGAAAGAAGAACATCTTCATGTGCCATGCCAACCTCCAGCGGATACTCCTCAACGATCTGCAAAAGTGAAAACCACACAAGTGTCAACCTAACGGTTGGTGAGTTCACGGTGGGCATGTCATGCATTGGCCCGGTCTCATAAGCGTATGTATCAACATATAATAAGTATTAGTTTTGCAAACATTTCCAAGTGTTGAATTATCGAATATGCACTAGTTGAGTAAAAGTTAAAGCGGTCAACCGATATCGCGGGTAGCTAATCCGGTTTCCATGCACTAAGGAAGATCGTACCAGGGCTGAAAGCTGACGTATCAGATTTCGGCATTTGCCGATGGTGTGTGCCTCCAGTTGTGTTCCTCTTGGGACCCACAACTAAAACAGGCTGATATTGAACTCCGTTCGGCCTCCAACCGGTTGGCTACACATTTGTGTACCGCGGAGCAGGGTTTGTCAAACCCTCAGTAGATCTACCCAACATCCCCTTGCTTCTCAGATCAACGGTACTAAATTGTTGAGGACTTTTTAAGTTTTAAGGCATCCTTAGAAATCATGTGATATCATTTGGTTTAGACTTTAACCTACACTAGTCATATTAAAAACGTTTATTCTGGATTTCATTTGAAATCCTAAAAAGAGTTTAAGTGTCAAAATGGTTGTTCCGGATTTCCTTTGAAATCCCAAGTGTCGCTCGAAACTGTTGGCACAGTTTCCGGGCAGCACTTTCGCTAGGCAATACCCGATGACACAGTTTCGCTAGGCTAGTGTCGCTCGAAACTGTTGGCACAGTTTCGCTAGCCTAGTTTCGCCCGAAACTGGTTTGAACTTTCGTTCAGGGAATTTCGCTCGGTAGTTTCGTTCGGACAGGTCTGGTTGGTTTACCCGGCGACACTACAGTTTCGCCCCATAGTGTCGCTGGATGAAGATATACATAATTTCGCTAAGTAATTTCGCCCAGAGAACAGTACAGTTTCGCTGGTCGCGAAAAACACGTAAATCAGCCTAAAAATCAATCTAACAGCTTCCATATTTCATGTAATTCATTATCTAGCATACATAGACATTTACCAACATCACAGAAGCAAGTTTAACACCTTAAACATGGATTTTTATCATCAAACCACCAAAAATGCATCTTAAACCTAAAATGACCTAATCTAGCATAAATCTTCATTATGCTTTGATTTCACACGTAAAGTTACTGACTTTATGATAGATCTAGCATCCCTAAGCATCATATCAGAAGATCAAGTGATTCTATGAAGATCTAAGCATGCTTTATAAGAAAACACATATAATAAGGCATAGAAATGGTTTTTTGGGACTCACGGTTCGATCTCCAAGCTCAATGGATGATGGTTCGGGGCTGAGATCTCGATGGCTCGGTGTGATTCTCGGCTGACCAGATTTCCAGGAGAAAAGATGGAGAGTGTGTGTGTTTTGTGTAAAAGAGGCAAATGGGAGAAACTAGGGTTTATTAAGATATTATATATCAGGGCCTAGTTTCGTTGGCAGTTTCGCTGGCCAGGCGAAACTGGCTCTGATCTCATGCAATCCGGACAGCTTGGCTAGCTACCGGGCGAATCTGTAGTTTCGCTCGGTAGTTTCGCCGGCAACCAAAAACATACAATTTGTCACATACTCAAGTATTTACAATTTGTCATGCTATTAATAATATTAAATCATGCGTTCAAATCACATTGCACGTAATGACAATAAATAAATGAACACATAACACATATGGACGAGTTCGGTGATCAACCAAGGGACGTGGACGTATTCGGCCTAGTTAAGCATTAGTTACTAAGTTAACACTTATAATGTAACTAACGGAGATTGTCTAACGGAAGTTAACCTTGGAATTCTCGGATGTCACAAAG
>JBCNJP010014860.1:0-10445 GCA_039602395.1 Deinandra increscens subsp. villosa | reverse complement strand
ACTTATTGGTTATATACACACCTTAGTGGGACTCATTAGTCCCAACGGACCCTCATTGCCCTTAAACACACATTATTGGGCCATCATTGGTCCTAAACACAACTTATTGGTTATATAAGACACACCTTACTAGGACTTATTGGTTCCAACCGACCCTCATTGCCCTACTAAACACACCTTATTGGGCCATCATTGGTCCTAAACATAATTTATTGGTTATATACACACCTTAGTGGGACTCATTAGTCCCAACTAAACACACCATATTGGGCCATAATTGGTCGTAAACACAACTTATTGGTTATATAAACACCTTATTAGGACTCATTGGTGCCAACTAACCCTCATTGTCCCTAAACACACTTTATTGTGCCATCATTGGTCCTAAACACAACGTATTGGTTATATGCACACATTAGTGGGACTCATTGGTCCCAACTAAACACACCTTATTGGGCCATAATTGGTCGTAAACACAACTTATTGGTTATATACACACTTTATTGGGACTCATTGGTCCCAACGGACCCTCATTGCCCTTAAACACACATTATTGGGCCATCATTGGTCCTAAACACAACTTATTGGTTATATAAGACACACCTTACTAGGACTTATTGGTCCCAACCGACCCTCATTGCCCTACTAAACACACCTTATTGGGCCATCATTGGTCCTAAACACAACTTATTGGTTATATACACACCTTAGTGGGACTCATTAGTCCCAACTAAACACACATTATTGGGCCATCATTGGTCCTAAACACAACTTATTGGTTATATAAGCACACCTTACTAGGACTTATTGGTTCTAACCGACCCTCATTGCCCTACTAAACACACCTTATTGGGCCATCATTGGTCCTAAACATAATTTATTGGTTATATACACACCTTAGTGGGACTCATTAGTCCCAACTAAACACACCATATTGGGCCATAATTGGTCGTAAACACAACTTATTAGTTATATACAAACTTTATTCGGACTCATTGGTCCCAACGGACCCTCATTGCCCTTAAACACACATTATTTGGCCATCATTGGTCCTAAACACAACTTATTGGTTATATAAGACACACCTTACTAGGACTTATTGGTCCCAACCGACCCTCATTGCCCTACTAAACACACCTTATTGGGCCATCATTGGTCCTAAACACAACTTATTGGTTATATACACACCTTAGTGGGACTCATTAGTCCCAACTAAACACACATTATTGGGCCATCATTGGTCCTAAACACAACTTATTGGTTATATACACACCTTACTAGGACTTATTGGTTCTAACCGACCCTCATTGCCCTACTAAACACACCTTATTGGGCCATCATTGGTCCTAAACATAATTTATTGGTTATATACACACCTTAGTGGGACTCATTAGTCCCAAATAAACACACCATATTGGGCCATAATTGGTCGTAAACACAACTTATTGGTTATATAAACACCTTATTAGGACTCATTGGTGCCAACTAACCCTCATTGTCCCTAAACACACTTTATTGTGCCATCATTGGTCCTAAACACAACGTATTGGTTATATGCACACATTAGTGGGACTCATTGGTCCCAACTAAACACACCTTATTGGGCCATATTTGGTCTTAAATACAACTTATTGGTTATATACACACTTTATTGGGACTCATTGGTCCCAACGGACCCTCATTGCCCTTAAACACACATTATTGGGCCATCATTGGTCCTAAACACAACTTATTGGTTATATAAGACACACCTTACTAGGACTTATTGGTCCCAACCGACCCTCATTGCCCTACTAAACACACCTTATTGGCCCATCATTGGTCCTAAACACAAATTATTGGTTATATACACACCTTAGTGGGACTCATTAGTCCCAACTAAACACACCATATTGGGCCATAATTGGTCGTAAACACAACTTATTGGTTATATAAACACCTTATTAGGACTCATTGGTGCCAACTAACCCTCATTGTCCCTAAACACACTTTATTGTGCCATCATTGGTCCTAAACACAACGTATTGGTTATATGCACACATTAGTGGGACTCATTGGTCCCAACTAAACACACCTTATTGGGCCATAATTGGTCGTAAACACAACTTATTGGTTATATACACACTTTATTGGGACTCATTGGTCCCAACGGACCCTCATTGCCCTTAAACACACATTATTGGGCCATCATTGGTCCTAAACACAACTTATTGGTTATATAAGACACACCTTACTAGGACTTATTGGTCCCAACCGACCCTCATTGCCCTACTAAACACACCTTATTGGGCCATCATTGGTCCTAAACACAACTTATTGGTTATATACACACCTTAGTGGGACTCATTAGTCCCAACTAAACACACATTATTGGGCCATCATTGGTCCTAAACACAACTTATTGGTTATATAAGACACACCTTACTAGGACTTATTGGTTCTAACCGACCGTCATTGCCCTACTAAACACACCTTATTGGGCCATCATTGGTCCTAAACATAATTTATTGGTTATATACACACCTTAGTGGGACTCATTAGTCCCAAATAAACACACCATATTGGGCCATAATTGGTCGTAAACACAACTTATTGGTTATATAAACACCTTATTAGGACTCATTGGTGCCAACTAACCCTCATTGTCCCTAAACACACTTTATTGTGCCATCATTGGTCCTAAACACAACGTATTGGTTATATGCACACATTAGTGGGACTCATTGGTCCCAACTAAACACACCTTATTGGGCCATATTTGGTCTTAAATACAACTTATTGGTTATATACACACTTTATTGGGACTCATTGGTCCCAACGGACCCTCATTGCCCTTAAACACACATTATTGGGCCATCATTGGTCCTAAACACAACTTATTGGTTATATAAGACACACCTTACTAGGACTTATTGGTCCCAACCGACCCTCATTGCCCTACTAAACACACCTTATTGGCCCATCATTGGTCCTAAACACAAATTATTGGTTATATACACACCTTAGTGGGACTCATTAGTCCCAACTAAACACACCATATTGGGCCATAATTGGTCGTAAACACCACTTATTAGTTATATACAAACTTTATTCGGACTCATTGGTCCCAACGGACCCTCATTGCCCTTAAACACACATTATTTGGCCATCATTGGTCCTAAACACAACTTATTGGTTATATAAGACACACCTTACTAGGACTTATTGGTCCCAACCGACCCTCATTGCCCTACTAAACACACCTTATTGGGCCATCATTGGTCCTAAACACAACTTATTGGTTATATACACACCTTAGTGGGACTCATTAGTCCCAACTAAACACACATTATTGGGCCATCATTGGTCCTAAACACAACTTATTGGTTATATACACACCTTACTAGGACTTATTGGTTCTAACCGACCGTCATTGCCCTACTAAACACACCTTATTGGGCCATCATTGGTCCTAAACATAATTTATTGGTTATATACACACCTTAGTGGGACTCATTAGTCCCAAATAAACACACCATATTGGGCCATAATTGGTCGTAAACACAACTTATTGGTTATATAAACACCTTATTAGGACTCATTGGTGCCAACTAACCCTCATTGTCCCTAAACACACTTTATTGTGCCATCATTGGTCCTAAACACAACGTATTGGTTATATGCACACATTAGTGGGACTCATTGGTCCCAACTAAACACACCTTATTGGGCCATATTTGGTCTTAAATACAACTTATTGGTTATATACACACTTTATTGGGACTCATTGGTCCCAACGGACCCTCATTGCCCTTAAACACACATTATTGGGCCATCATTGGTCCTAAACACAACTTATTGGTTATATAAGACACACCTTACTAGGACTTATTGGTCCCAACCGACCCTCATTGCCCTACTAAACACACCTTATTGGCCCATCATTGGTCCTAAACACAAATTATTGGTTATATACACACCTTAGTGGGACTCATTAGTCCCAACTAAACACACATTATTGGGCCATCATTGGTCCTAAACACAACTTATTGGTTATATAAGACACACCTTACTAGGACTTATTGGTTCTAACCGACCGTCATTGCCCTACTAAACACACCTTATTGGGCCATCATTGGTCCTAAACATAATTTATTGGTTATATACACACCTTAGTGGGACTCATTAGTCCCAAATAAACACACCATATTGGGCCATAATTGGTCGTAAACACAACTTATTGGTTATATGAACACCTTATTAGGACTCATTGGTGCCAACTAACCCTCATTGTCCCTAAACACACTTTATTGTGCCATCATTGGTCCTAAACACAACGTATTGGTTATATGCACACATTAGTGGGACTCATTGGTCCCAACTAAACACACCTTATTGGGCCATATTTGGTCTTAAATACAACTTATTGGTTATATACACACTTTATTGGGACTCATTGGTCCCAACGGACCCTCATTGCCCTTAAACACACATTATTGGGCCATCATTGGTCCTAAACACAACTTATTGGTTATATAAGACACACCTTACTAGGACTTATTGGTCCCAACCGACCCTCATTGCCCTACTAAACACACCTTATTGGCCCATCATTGGTCCTAAACACAAATTATTGGTTATATACACACCTTAGTGGGACTCATTAGTCCCAACTAAACACACCATATTGGGCCATAATTGGTCGTAAACACAACTTATTGGTTATATAAACACCTTATTAGGACTCATTGGTGCCAACTAACCCTCATTGTCCCTAAACACACTTTATTGTGCCATCATTGGTCCTAAACACAACGTATTGGTTATATGCACACATTAGTGGGACTCATTGGTCCCAACTAAACACACCTTATTGGGCCATAATTGGTCGTAAATACAACTTATTGGTTATATACACACTTTATTGGGACTCATTGGTCCCAACGGACCCTCATTGCCCTTAAACACACATTATTGGGCCATCATTGGTCCTAAACACAACTTATTGGTTATATAAGACACACCTTACTAGGACTTATTGGTCCCAACCGACCCTCATTGCCCTACTAAACACACCTTATTGGCCCATCATTGGTCCTAAACACAAATTATTGGTTATATACACACCTTAGTGGGACTCATTAGTCCCAACTAAACACACATTATTGGGCCATCATTGGTCCTAAACACAACTTATTGGTTATATAAGACACACCTTACTAGGACTTATTGGTTCTAACCGACCGTCATTGCCCTACTAAACACACCTTATTGGGCCATCATTGGTCCTAAACATAATTTATTGGTTATATACACACCTTAGTGGGACTCATTAGTCCCAAATAAACACACCATATTGGGCCATAATTGGTCGTAAACACAACTTATTGGTTATATGAACACCTTATTAGGACTCATTGGTGCCAACTAACCCTCATTGTCCCTAAACACACTTTATTGTGCCATCATTGGTCCTAAACACAACGTATTGGTTATATGCACACATTAGTGGGACTCATTGGTCCCAACTAAACACACCTTATTGGGCCATATTTGGTCTTAAATACAACTTATTGGTTATATACACACTTTATTGGGACTCATTGGTCCCAACGGACCCTCATTGCCCTTAAACACACATTATTGGGCCATCATTGGTCCTAAACACAACTTATTGGTTATATAAGACACACCTTACTAGGACTTATTGGTCCCAACCGACCCTCATTGCCCTACTAAACACACCTTATTGGCCCATCATTGGTCCTAAACACAAATTATTGGTTATATACACACCTTAGTGGGACTCATTAGTCCCAACTAAACACACCATATTGGGCCATAATTGGTCGTAAACACAACTTATTAGTTATATACAAACTTTATTCGGACTCATTGGTCCCAACGGACCCTCATTGCCCTTAAACACACATTATTTGGCCATCATTGGTCCTAAACACAACTTATTGGTTATATAAGACACACCTTACTAGGACTTATTGGTCCCAACCGACCCTCATTGCCCTACTAAACACACCTTATTGGGCCATCATTGGTCCTAAACACAACTTATTGGTTATATACACACCTTAGTGGGACTCATTAGTCCCAACTAAACACACATTATTGGGCCATCATTGGTCCTAAACACAACTTATTGGTTATATACACACCTTACTAGGACTTATTGGTTCTAACCGACCGTCATTGCCCTACTAAACACACCTTATTGGGCCATCATTGGTCCTAAACATAATTTATTGGTTATATACACACCTTAGTGGGACTCATTAGTCCCAAATAAACACACCATATTGGGCCATAATTGGTCGTAAACACAACTTATTGGTTATATAAACACCTTATTAGGACTCATTGGTGCCAACTAACCCTCATTGTCCCTAAACACACTTTATTGTGCCATCATTGGTCCTAAACACAACGTATTGGTTATATGCACACATTAGTGGGACTCATTGGTCCCAACTAAACACACCTTATTGGGCCATATTTGGTCTTAAATACAACTTATTGGTTATATACACACTTTATTGGGACTCATTGGTCCCAACGGACCCTCATTGCCCTTAAACACACATTATTGGGCCATCATTGGTCCTAAACACAACTTATTGGTTATATAAGACACACCTTACTAGGACTTATTGGTCCCAACCGACCCTCATTGCCCTACTAAACACACCTTATTGGCCCATCATTGGTCCTAAACACAAATTATTGGTTATATACACACCTTAGTGGGACTCATTAGTCCCAACTAAACACACCATATTGGGCCATAATTGGTCGTAAACACAACTTATTGGTTATATAAACACCTTATTAGGACTCATTGGTGCCAACTAACCCTCATTGTCCCTAAACACACTTTATTGTGCCATCATTGGTCCTAAACACAACGTATTGGTTATATGCACACATTAGTGGGACTCATTGGTCCCAACTAAACACACCTTATTGGGCCATATTTGGTCTTAAATACAACTTATTGGTTATATACACACTTTATTGGGACTCATTGGTCCCAACGGACCCTCATTGCCCTTAAACTCACATTATTGGGCCATCATTGGTCCTAAACACAACTTATTGGTTATATAAGACACACCTTACTAGGACTTATTGGTCCCAACCGACCCTCATTGCCCTACTAAACACACCTTATTGGCCCATCATTGGTCCTAAACACAAATTATTGGTTATATACACACCTTAGTGGGACTCATTAGTCCCAACTAAACACACATTATTGGGCCATCATTGGTCCTAAACACAACTTATTGGTTATATAAGACACACCTTACTAGGACTTATTGGTTCTAACCGACCGTCATTGCCCTACTAAACACACCTTATTGGGCCATCATTGGTCCTAAACATAATTTATTGGTTATATACACACCTTAGTGGGACTCATTAGTCCCAAATAAACACACCATATTGGGCCATAATTGGTCGTAAACACAACTTATTGGTTATATAAACACCTTATTAGGACTCATTGGTGCCAACTAACCCTCATTGTCCCTAAACACACTTTATTGTGCCATTCATTGGTCCTAAACACAACGTATTGGTTATATGCACACATTAGTGGGACTCATTGGTCCCAACTAAACACACCTTATTGGGCCATATTTGGTCTTAAATACAACTTATTGGTTATATACACACTTTATTGGGACTCATTGGTCCCAACGGACCCTCATTGCCCTTAAACACACATTATTGGGCCATCATTGGTCCTAAACACAACTTATTGGTTATATAAGACACACCTTACTAGGACTTATTGGTCCCAACCGACCCTCATTGCCCTACTAAACACACCTTATTGGCCCATCATTGGTCCTAAACACAAATTATTGGTTATATACACACCTTAGTGGGACTCATTAGTCCCAACTAAACACACCATATTGGGCCATAATTGGTCGTAAACACAACTTATTAGTTATATACAAACTTTATTCGGACTCATTGGTCCCAACGGACCCTCATTGCCCTTAAACACACATTATTTGGCCATCATTGGTCCTAAACACAACTTATTGGTTATATAAGACACACCTTACTAGGACTTATTGGTCCCAACCGACCCTCATTGCCCTACTAAACACACCTTATTGGGCCATCATTGGTCCTAAACACAACTTATTGGTTATATACACACCTTAGTGGGACTCATTAGTCCCAACTAAACACACATTATTGGGCCATCATTGGTCCTAAACACAACTTATTGGTTATATACACACCTTACTAGGACTTATTGGTTCTAACCGACCGTCATTGCCCTACTAAACACACCTTATTGGGCCATCATTGGTCCTAAACATAATTTATTGGTTATATACACACCTTAGTGGGACTCATTAGTCCCAAATAAACACACCATATTGGGCCATAATTGGTCGTAAACACAACTTATTGGTTATATAAACACCTTATTAGGACTCATTGGTGCCAACTAACCCTCATTGTCCCTAAACACACTTTATTGTGCCATCATTGGTCCTAAACACAACGTATTGGTTATATGCACACATTAGTGGGACTCATTGGTCCCAACTAAACACACCTTATTGGGCCATATTTGGTCTTAAATACAACTTATTGGTTATATACACACTTTATTGGGACTCATTGGTCCCAACGGACCCTCATTGCCCTTAAACACACATTATTGGGCCATCATTGGTCCTAAACACAACTTATTGGTTATATAAGACACACCTTACTAGGACTTATTGGTCCCAACCGACCCTCATTGCCCTACTAAACACACCTTATTGGCCCATCATTGGTCCTAAACACAAATTATTGGTTATATACACACCTTAGTGGGACTCATTAGTCCCAATTAAACACACATTATTGGAACATCGTTGGTCCTAAACACAACTTATTGGTTATATACACACTTTACTAAGAATTATTGGTTCTAACCGACCCTCATTGCCCTACTAAACACACCTTATTGGGCCATCATTGGTCCTAAACATAACTTATTGGTTATATACACACCTTATTGGGACTCATTAGTCCCAACTAAACACACCATATTGGGCCATAATTGGTCGTAAACACAACTTATTGGTTATATAAACACCTTATTAGGACTCATTGGTGCTAACTAACCTTCATTGTCCCTAAACCCACTTTATTGTGCCATCATTGGTCCTAAACACAACGTATTGGTCATATACACACATTAGTGGGACTCATTGGTCCCAACTAAACACACCTTTTTGGGCCATAATTGGTCGTAAACACAACTTATTAGTTATATACAAACTTTATTCGGACTCATTGGTCCCAACGGACCCTCATTGCCCTTAAACACACATTATTTGGCCATCATTGGTCCTAAACACAACTTATTGGTTATATAAGACACACCTTACTAGGACTTATTGGTCCCAACCGACCCTCATTGCCCTACTAAACACACCTTATTGGGCCATCATTGGTCCTAAACACAACTTATTGGTTATATACACACCTTAGTGGGACTCATTAGTCCCAACTAAACACACATTATTGGGCCATCATTGGTCCTAAACATAACTTATTGGTTATATACACACCTTACTAGGACTTATTGGTTCTAACCGACCGTCATTGCCCTACTAAACACACCTTATTGGGCCATCATTGGTCCTAAACATAATTTATTGGTTATATACACACCTTAATGGGACTCATTAGTCCCAAATAAACACACCATATTGGGCCATAATTGGTCGTAAACACAACTTATTGGTTATATAAACACCTTATTAGGACTCATTGGTGCCAACTAACCCTCATTGTCCCTAAACACACTTTATTGTGCCATCATTGGTCCTAAACACAACGTATTGGTTATATGCACACATTAGTGGGACTCATTGGTCCCAACTAAACACACCTTATTGGGCCATATTTGGTCTTAAATACAACTTATTGGTTATATACACACTTTATTGGGACTCATTGGTCCCAACGGACCCTCATTGCCCTTAAACACACATTATTGGGCCATCATTGGTCCTAAACACAACTTATTGGTTATATAAGACACACCTTACTAGGACTTATTGGTCCCAACCGACCCTCATTGCCCTACTAAACACACCTTATTGGCCCATCATTGGTCCTAAACACAAATTATTGGTTATATACACACCTTAGTGGGACTCATTAGTCCCAACTAAACACACATTATTGGAACATCGTTGGTCCTAAACACAACTTATTGGTTATATACACACTTTACTAGGACTTATTGGTTCTAACCGACCCTCATTGCCCTACTAAACACACCTTATTGGGCCATCATTGGTCCTAAACATAACTTATTGGTTATATACACACCTTATTGGGACTCATTAGTCCCAACTAAACACACCATATGATGGGTTTTAGGGAGTTTATCAAAGCCATTTTATCTCCTTAAAATG